>DVOY01000178.1:0-13450 GCA_018237585.1 Apyrrothrix maculosa | reverse complement strand
TACATACATATACATAACACGCTAGGGCCCTCATGGGGTAGGCAGAGAGCACTGAGTGCCAAATATCCTTGCAGACATTCCGCGCTTCTTCTGCATTCATCCCTTTCTTCATACTTACACGCCAGTTCTGGAGACTTTTGCCTCTCTCATCAGCCAATCTGGCCTATTTGATCAAGATAAGTGAGTCTTGCCCTCCTTCGGCACCTGAATTATACAACCTTCACATGTACATATATATTTTTCGTCATTCTTTCACCCGCTACTCACTCAGGATGTGAATTCTCAGTTAAAAGCAATTAGTAAAATCTTCTGTAAGTCGCGTCATACTTTGAAAATAGATTCCCGAAGTAAGAACTAGATAAGTCAATAGGTAGTTACAGTTTCATCACAGATGTATTAATGTTTTTTTATTTTATGAGAAGTAATTGATAGTAGGTAGTATTGGATATTACCTGTACGTAGTCAAATCGAGTCTCTGCATGTTGTGAGTCCAATGCAACTGAATCGGAGGGTCACCTCGTGCCTCACACACGAGAGACGCTGACGATGTGCGCCGTACTGACATATTTCGGGAGGAAAATTCGAAGTGTGCAGGCTCTGTACAAACCAAAACATAGAAATTAATTATTTATTTCTGTTTAATAATATGTAACAATGTTTAATGTATGTATTGGGACGTACACGTAACTGGTGAAACGTGGGTGTGCACTACACTCCTCTGCCTACCTCTCCGGAGATTACAGGCGTGATTTAGGTTACGTAATATGTAACATGTGCAGCGTGGTGAATTTGTAAAATGAGGATATTAAAATTTAGTACTCTTTTTTACAGACTAGCTAGCCGACCGAGTTTTATGATTATTATTTATGATTATGAGTGATATTATTTCTAACCTAATCGAGCTATTTCTGTAAATACATTTTTTTTCTTGAAAACGACTCCAACGATAGCTCTGAGTGAAGTTTTATACAAGAAGATTAAAAATTATATACGAAAATATACATAATTCATTGTTTTATTTAATCATATAATCTATATTATAGCAGAATCAAAAAACGTAACATCACGCCTGTAATCTCCGAAGACCTAGGCAGAGGAGTGTAGTACACACGCACATTTCGTCAGATACGTTTAAGTCGCATTACGAAATAGGTAGTGAGTCTATTGCTATACACCGGGCACTAATCCAGAATCCGAACCACTATAAGAAAATCTAGGTTACGAAAATCCAATAGTACTCTACTGACTCCACCATCACTGACACAAAACCTCAACAAAAAAAATAGCAATATTGTAAAAAACTTACCATTAACAGAGACAGTGATGACCTTCGACAAGCCTCGACCAACACCGTTGTCCGAACGGCACATGTACTTGCCCTCGTGCACTCGTTCCGCGGCTGCCGTAGTCAACGAACCGTTGCTGAGCACAGTCAGCGGCACTTCGAGACGGGAGAGAGGCCGGAAATCTGATGTGCTGGTACCTGCACAATATCGATGTAGCATAAAGCATATATTGTTCTACAAATGGCAGGTAGGCAGATGAGTGTAGCACACTCGCACGTTTCACGTTTGCCATACACCGGGTACAAATCCAGACTCCGAGCCACTACTAGAAATTCTAATTACTACTACTAGAAAAGTCTAATTGTACTCGACCCAGGATTTGAACCCAGGACCTCTCGTTCGGTAGTCGCGCTTGCAACCAACACGACAAACGAGGCAGTAATACTTTACTGTTTTGGCTTATACAATTAATAGTTTGACTACTTAAGATAAATGTATAAATTAAAAATTACCTTGTCCTTTTAACCACGTTATTCTTGGTTCCGGGTATCCTTTAGTCACACAATGAGCTAGGATTTGTGTGCTCAGTAAAGCTGAAACATCTTGAGGTTCGTAGACCCATGAGGGCGCGACTGGAACGGACAAATAATATTTTGGGAACATGTTAAATATCATAAGCACTTAACCATCATTAGTTAGTACTTTAAAAGAGTTACTATTGTGTTAAGCTGGACTTGTATATACAGTTATGGTTATTTATTTTATTGTTTCACTGTTGGAACTCGGGTCTCCTCTCGTAATTAGAAGATTAAAGCAAGTTAAGGAAGTCTGCCCCGCTGGTTAAATATGGGTTGGCAGACTTCATATGCCTTTGAAAACATTTTTTATAAACTCTATGGTGTGTAGGTTTCCTCACGATGTTTTCCTTCACCGTTATAGCAAGAGATATTTCAGATTAAAGCTCCTGGAGTGAGATGCTGAATTTCAAACCGCTGACTGCACTGCTAGTTTTCTTTCAATAGAAAAACTCTACATACCTACATTTTTATAATACATACATATATGATATTGGTTTCATATCAGCAGAAATTGAGCTAATATGAATTTTAATAAGTACACTTAATATGTAAAATAAGAATGTATTATGATTATTATTAATTGACCACTGTTATTGTGTGCATCTTCAACGTGTTCTAAATTGCATGTCGTCAAAAATCAAAAGTGGAATATCGTCTTTAATATCATATTAGGAAAAATCTACATATTTTCAGTTCAGTGGATTTGCAACACATTTGTGAACCACGTTATATAATACCTTAATTTGCCACTTTTTAACAAGCCTACAAAATTCAAAACTGGTAAATGTTTGCTGATTTTTATATCGTACCTTTGACAGCAAGACGTGCAGTGTGGTTAACTTCTGCGGCCGAGTTGGTCGCCACACACGTGTATTCGCCGCTATGTTTGGACGTCACATGCGAGAAGATGAGAAAACTGAACTCGTCTAAAGATTTTTCTTGAACCTGAAACGGTGAATGGGACAACATTACCATCATCCTTTTAACGCTCCACTGCTGGACCCGGGTCCCTTCTTACTAGAAGAGTTATAGGGAATATAGGCTGCATGCTGGCCAAGTGCAGATCAGCAGACATTGCAGCTTGCGGTTGAGTGTATAATGGCTAAATTAGACTCATATTACGGTACATCACGCCTCTAATCCCCGAATAGGTAGACAGATGAGTGTAGTATACTCCCATGTTTCACCAGTTACGTTTACGTCCTATCATGGAATAGGTGGTGAGCCTATTGGAATACACCGGGCACAAATCCACACTTCGAGTCACTATTAAAAATTCAAATTTTTAGAAAAATCAAACAGTACTCGACCCAGGATTTGAACCCAGGACCTCTCGATCGGCAGTCGCGCTTGCAACCAACACGACCAACGAGGCAGTCAAGACTCATATTACTTTGCAACAATCTGCGAATACGGTATATAATGGTTATGTCGTTCAAGCATCATGCTCTTGATTTACGCAAAATGTATTTTACGTACAAAATAATAATTGCGTCTCATCGTACGTTTTAATAATTGTTACCTGCAAACTAGGTGAAATGTGTTGACCATCTTTCAGCCACGAAAAGTACACAGGCTTGTCTCCCGATGTTATCCCGCAGAGTACTTGTATCGAACTCCCCTCCACCAGATCCGCCGGAAACGAGAATCCGGCTATTTTTGGTGGATCTGTCATTGAGCAATAGCATTAAAGTTATTATGAAACAAGATTGTTTAAAATTAATCTAGTATCAAAATCTCGTCATTAAGATTTCAGTATAATTCATGTAAACAGCTTAGAACTTTTTTTAAATACAGGATTTCTCTCCGACTACCTAAATATACCAAAAAAACTATTTTTGAAAATACAAATTTTCATTAATAGTAATCGAAGCCACGCTTAATGTCATACTGTGCCACATTGGCCAAGGGCGGGTTGGTAGATTTCAACTCCCTTACACAACAATATGGAAGACTGAAGCGTGAATTTCCTCAAGACTTTTTCACCTCAACATAAACAACAAGTTATAATTAAGTTGTTTGTATAGGTACGTCATTATTAACAAATACTTCATCATTTTAATCACTTAATGAAAATAAAATACTTACTTCTTACAAATATCTGAATGTCCTTCTGCGCATATTGACCAGAGGGAGCCGTGACTCGGCAGGAGTACATGCCGGCATCAGCAGGCTCAGCCGGCCAGAGCAACAACTCCCCGCCCAGGCCTGACAACGCCCGCCCACCGGAAGAAGCTACATCCAGACCGCCACGTTGCCACCGGATCTCACTAGAACAAGAAAAAATATTGGGTATACCTTACTGCATAAGCGACTTTCTATGTAGACCAGGAATTATCTTCTATTAAGTTATTATTTTACTACAATACAATATGAACTACAATAAATTGAAGCTACTATGGTTGGATCATATTTGAATCTTAAGAATATGTAAATAGTCGGGAAAATTTTAAATAGACGCTATTGAAAGCTTTAATGATAAAATAAAAGTATTGTAACTACAGCAAACTATGTCATAATTTAACGTAAACACCAAAAAAATTCTACAACGTATAATTCTAAAGAGGAGTGCGGGAGGCAGAGTGGCGCTAATAGGAGAATAGGCTAATGTCTAGAAATTGACATCTAAATTCTAAATATATGGATGGATAAATCTAAATATATTATTGGTACGTAAACTTAGAGTACCGGTACAAAGATCAATTAATAAACAACTATTACAAGTCAACATTACACATTTCTAGGACATGCTAATCAATTACCTAGAATTTTGGTTTACATAATTCACCTCGTTAAGCAGTGACATAAATACAAAAATAGATGTGACACTGACATTAAAGTAGATGTTAAGGGTACTGTACACGTTACATTTTCTTACTTTTCACATGTTCCTCTCTTTATCACAATTACACGCTAGGTGAGTAGCAAGCCGCTACGTGGACGGCTAGTGGACCAAACAAAACGAAACTTATAATCTTACTAAACAAATGCACCTCCATCAACCTGATTGGAAATCCGGAGTAGGGGCAGTAGATGGTGGTGTTGACGCCGGCCACCACGCGCACCGGCCCGATGCTGCGGATGGACGGGGATCCTGGAATAATTATCAATTCAAATTTTGAACAGGCGGACATTTTATTCATATATTCTTTTTTGTTAACCTATAGTTGGGTTACAAGGGCGTTAAGGGTTAAGGGCGGACTTAATGGCCAATAGCATTCTGTACCAGTAAACCCCCGGTGATGGCAGGAAGATGTGATAGGTACAACAAAGCCATAAATACTGATATAATAAATAAATACAACTTATAAGTATAGTGCTATTATATAAATATATGACTGCCTCGTTGGTCATGTTGGTTGCAAGTGCGACTGCCGATCGAGAGGTCCTGGGTCAAATCCCGGGTCGAGTACTATTGGATTTTTCTAAAATTAGAATTTCTAGTAGTGGCTCGGAGTCTGGACTTGTGTCCGGTGTATAACAATAGACTTACCACCTATTCCATATTAGGACGTAAACGTAACTGGTGAATCGCGGGAGTACTACACTCCTCAGCTTTTCGGGGATTACACGCGTGATGGTACGCTTTATTTTTTTTAAAAGATTAAACTAAAAACTGCACATATAAACCTTATCAGATAACCTGGTTTATATCATCCTATACTTCTGATATATAATCGAAAGAGTCAAAAGAAATGTTCATACCATAGACGTTGAGTCTAGTGGAGTGCTCGACGGTACCGCGCGAGTTATGCGCCCGACACGTGTACCGGCCGCCGTCTTCTGGACGGACCGATGAGATGTTCAAGTAGCTCACCACATCGCCGCTTGGATTCATGAACTGGGATATACTTCTGTAAAAAAACATTACTAAATCGTGTTGTACATAAATGAAGGCCTAGCGGCTTTCTTATTGTATATAGCGAACAATGTGAAAATTGAACTAAATCGAATACACTTTAAAGAAACATTATTTGCAGATCAAACATCCAGGCTTAGCATAACCACCATATAACAGTCGTTGGGCCCTTCCGGAGGCTTTCGGGCTGGTTCAACGATTGGGATAAAAACGATAGAGCGAACTTCCTCGTCACTGATTCCAATACCTACTAATCCGCATTGAAGCTGCGTAGGGGGACATCAATAGATGTCTGATATTTCTTACTTACAGGAACATCGCGTGCCTAGTGTTAGAACATTAACGAGTAGAATTCCAAGGGATTATCGTAAAATACATGTACTACAAATAAATAATGAATAATATATTATAATGCCAAGCTAACCAAAAACAGAATAAACAGTAAAAATAACCTCTGCTGTGTATTGTGTTCTTCTACAGGCTGCATATCCAACAGCCAGGTGAACCTTGGAGGCGGGGAGCCAGAGGCGGAGCAGTGCAGAGCTAGAGCAGGTCCGGGGTGTAACGCCTGTTCTATGAAGGTATAGTGTAATTCCGGGGCCGTATCTGATGAAGGAAAGTAACAGATTTATGGATGCCACATTTTTCCTAGACTAGTCCCGTTTCTTGGGATTATTTTAAGAAAACGTTACATATATCTTAAGCACGTTTATATATATTGTTTTGGAAAATCTAAAAAATATATGATTCTTAAACATAAGATGGAATATTTTGTAAATGTCATAAATGTCATATTTCACCGAATTTACTTTCGAACAACCAACTGATTCTCGAGTTTTTAATCATAGCTGTATACTTTGTGTTATGATTTTTTTTGGTAAATATAATGTAATTGTAATAAAAGCAGGAGTACCCCGATGCTATTATGGATGGTCGATGAAAAGCAAAATGATAGTTAAAATTTTACAATGATACTTATGTAATATTCGAACTGCATTTTCGGTGAATTTTGTACTGTCCATATAAAGGCACTTTAAAGTGAATGGTGCCCATTGCGTATAAAATGTGTTTGATACCAAACGGTATCCTGAATTTATTCAAGAGCAGCGATATTTTCATTGTTCACTTCCTATATTACAGGTTTAACAATGGTTCAATTTGCCTGTTCATGATAAAAAAAATTATATACCGTAACATCACGAATGTAATCTCCGAAGAGGTAGGCAGAGGAATGTAACATACGCGCGTT
Organism: Apyrrothrix maculosa; assembly: GCA_018237585.1. Lineage (NCBI taxonomy): Eukaryota > Metazoa > Arthropoda > Insecta > Lepidoptera > Hesperiidae > Apyrrothrix > Apyrrothrix maculosa. The sequence continues at coordinate 6,478 of DVOY01000178.1, read as the reverse complement.
TCACCAGCTCTGTGTAAATGTTATGTACATATTATATCATATTAGTGGAGTAAAGCAAAGCATAAAAATCTTAAATCTTCGGATTCCAGGACCAGTCAAGGAATCTTAATAAAACCTTTTCAATTGTATAGTTAAAAGTTGAAATTGCAAAGTCAAAAAAGTAAAATTTGTCGTTCTTAATTACAACAATTGATAAAAATAATTTACTGAAAAATTAGAGCAAAAAAAGATTAAAAAAATATATACACTAAAGATTTTATACCCAATAAATTATGTTTATCTAGTAACTTTAATGTTAATGTTTAATTATTTTGAAAAAAAAGGCAAATTGATTTAAATCTTAAATCTATCATCATCAATCATCAATATCATATCTTCAATAAAAACTATTCTTTATTCCTAATGTACTGCTTCGAGTATTAACATACTGGAATCATTTCGTCATTTATTGTTTATTTTAGAGATATGTAAAATTCCATAAGTACCCAACGCGGGATTTGAACACAGGACCTCTCAAGCGGCAAAATATTATAGTATTAATGTTCATTATTTATAAAGTAAAAAACAGTCGAAACATTGAAATAAATTCTACTATACCCACATAATGGTAAAAGACACAAAGTATCCCATTAATCAACAACGTCAAAACAGAATCCAATCAACGCTGCGGAATTCCGTGCAAACAAAGAGGACGTATGGGGAATGTTCATCACTGAACGGATCATGAGACACGAGTTGATGAATATAATATGTTTGTACAAGCGTTTGGGATATTATTGAAATTTTCTCTTCATACGGTTGATTAAATTTAATCACAATTGTGATCCTTTATTTAAAAATGAAAAAATATTTCCGATCAGTGCCATTGGTGACCGATTTTATATCTTTTATGACTACTGAAGATAATATGAATATTCTGGAAAAGTTTGTTATCTTGGTTAACCGAAATCTCGTAAATGCTACTACTATATGTGATTTTCCAGATGCGTTGTAGAACAAACAAGTTGATGGAACTGTTGTTGCGATCAAACCTGAGGTTTTTGCATAAGAGATGTACGAATAGCAACTATTAAAGTATACATTATTTGAAAGCATAAAATAGAAATAGTTTTTCCAAAAAAATAATACTTATTTATAGCCAACAATCATTTTTATATATAAACAAACGCGAACTAAAATATGAGGACAGCTGATTACGCAATAAATATCAATCGGTATATTGTCCTTAACTATGAATTTGTCCAAGTTATTAGTGTTTTTTGGAAGTTATTATTTCTACCGAGATCCCAAAGGATCAAGGGTCTTTTTCCCTAAAGAGTATTATGTAAATTCCAGCTGGAATTTGCCTCTCGTTTGAGGATTACAATTTTATTTAGGATTATACGTGTCATATTTTAGGTTCACAATTTAACCAAAATACTCTTTTAACACCTGTAGTTGCGAAACTTTATTCGCGTAATTTTTGACTTATATATTAAGCTTTTAAATTAAGCAAGGCTTAATTAAAAGTTACCAAAGCGCCATAGTATTAAGGAATTTTTTTTATTTGACCTAAAGACGTTAAACCAAAAAAGTTCTAATGCACGTGCTAAGAAAACATTTTGATTTATAAGTATTTTTGTAATCGGTTCTATAATCGTACTCGTATCGGCAATACCCACCTCTGCAAACCCGCATAGAGAAAGCGTGGCAGACTATAGCGTTGCAGACTTTCTCGTTATGTTAAAAGGTTCAATAAAAGAGCTGGTGATGATGATGATGATGATAATGATGACTATGATAATGAAAGTGTTAATGACGATGACGATAATAATGATATTAGAAATGATTACCCGGAATTATATTGTAATTACCATCATAATTATGAGGGATTACCCGAGGTCTAAGCTGCAGAATATAACATTAATAGCGACGTGGACGAGGAGAATGGGCTTGAAGTTATGACCTTCTAAATTACGATCGGTATGCTTGTGAGAACTTTATTATGAGCGCTGTGCCGGACGTCCTGACAGGCGATATATTAGCGGATGGGACAAGTGGGGAGATAGAGCGATTAGATCTTTAAGAACAATCATTTCCTTTTTATGTAGTCGAGTTAACATTAACGGTTTTGATAAACAAAATAATATATAATTAATTTTGTCCAATTAATAATGAATTAATTTCGGTGATTTGATAATGCACTAAATATTAACAAGAAAATGAATATTTTTCAATGAGAATAGTTGCTGTACAGTTTTACAAAACGATTGTATTTTACAATAATTCAAAGTAAAGAAAAATTATTTCATTGTAACATCTGCGGTGTTCTTTGAAATACAGTCACAAGTTCTGTATATCAAATTTTAACACTATAGCAAGACACTGAAACTAATAACACTGATATACTGGCAAAACAAAGGATAGGTTAGCTGTACATAAGTTATAGCGCTATTGAAAATGTAGACCTCTAGTGGCATTAACAGTAATTCTATAAAAATACGGAACTCATCTAGCTTGAGTATAAAGAACTTATTAGAATAACAAAAGTGACAATGGAATTGATTTGTACACCAGACACAAACACCATAAGCTTTCAATAGCGAAACAGTTTTTATTACACATCGAAGGAAATAACATTGTTATTCATTGGAATAAATCGTCGCTCCCCGGGTTCTCGTATTGTAAACTTATCATTTGTATTATTTGACGATGGAAGGACGGCTTCTGCAGAGTTCGATTATTGAGTCCCAGGAATCGTATATCATTGACATTTTCATTATTTTTTCGTTCTACCTAATTTCACTTTGTCACTCATTTCATATAGTTTACGAGACTTCTATTGTTCTCATAAAACATGTATTGCGTTAGTCATACTACTAAAATCCAATTTAGACATTGAGTGGGAAAATTTATTTATTTATTGGATTACCAACACAAGAAACAGTGTTTACAGACATAATTTAACAGTTGGTAATTAGATACATTGTTAACAGTTCTTACAATTATAGGTAATCATATCTTGCATTAATTATGATTTATTACATTTTAAAATTACAGAAAACATGAAATAATATTGATGGGTTTTAAAATGTCTCGAAAAAAAAAATTACCGATTAATATGTATTATTTTTTTATTTATAAATCTTTTATTACATTTTAATACGTCTACTTGTGGTCTACTTTATAATACTTACTAATTATAAGTGGAAAACTGACTGTAATTAAATAAACAGTAAACCGCTCTGACTCATTGGTTTGCTTCAGAATAAAAATCTGGTTTCTGTCACATATTTTGCTTTTCTTGTTCAACTTGTGCCGTCTTGGTTCTGGCGTGCTGCCCGCTCGCAACATTAAATCTCCCGCAGAGTATACGGATTTTTAAGCGTTTAAAGCAATTTCTAGCGTTATGTTGCATCTGCTGAATTATTTTTAAGCATTCCTAAAGGATTAGCGTTGAACATTAAACTTAGACTTGAATATTAGACTTCCACTAAGTCATTTTTAAGTCACTTTCTATAGTCTGTAGTTATTTTTAATGAGTTAGTATGTCTTCATATATCGGGGTAGTTTTAAATAAAGTGCAATTTTCAGTTCCTTTATTGTGCCTTGATAAGATTCCACCTTCGTAGCATTTCTAAACTAGTCAATCATAAAATGTATTTGGCTTTTGACATCCTATCAATGCTGGTCTGTTTCACTCCAAACTACCAAAGCGTGGCGAGAGGAGCCGCCATCAGAATTAGTTTGGCTTAAGTAACAGCAAAAAGAGATTTTATTAGATAGTAATGTTTGGTACTCTGTGCCCTCGCCTTATGCCGTAAAGGACATGGCATGAAGATATGTATAAAAAAGATATTTTAACTGGAATTCTAATTGCATAATATCTGCCAACAAAGTTAAAAAACGCGAAAGGCACAAACGAAGTTGGGATTTTAGCAAATATGAAATCATTATACCTGAAATCATTATCACCAATAATATTAACTGTATCTGTCTAACCCTCCCATGTCTATCAGCATCAGGAAATGCGTTTGAGGCTTTTAGCACAAGCTGTAAAACATAAACAATTTTTTTTTACTTTCAAGTCAAATTTTTCGCCACTTGATCTATTTGAAAACATTGTCACAATACGTTTTCTAGTCGAGCAACTTCTAGCAACATCGAAACAACGTTGTACAATAAAATTTGTTAAAGTACACGTGCAAATTTTTAAATAACTTATTACGTTTAGATATTAGAATTAGAAGTCTCCGACATCAGCGTGCGTGTATGAACTGAGTTTTAAACGAAGAAGAAATACGTCATGTCTGTAAGTATGGCAATATTTGCAAATCGGGACTCTCTGTCTACATCAAAAGGGACCTGGTGTAATAACTCAATAATAAGTCAATAATCATATTTCACGTTATTAATTATATTTCATGACTGCTTCATTGGTCGTGTTAGTTGCAATCGCGACTACCGATCGAGAGGTTGTGGTTTCTAATCCGGGGCATTTTTCTAACTTAAATTTTCTAGTCGTAGTGCTCGGAGTATGGATTTGTGCCCGGTGTATGTCTATAGACTGACCACCTATAACCATAATAGGACGTAACCGTAACTGGTGGAACCTACCTCTTCGGAGATTACAGGCGTCATGTTACTTTTAATTACATTCATAAGGCTATGGATGCTTAACGTTAGCCGCTCGTCACTTACTGCGCCGTGCACTCGTCCCGAACACAAGTGACGCATAGCCTGTCGGGTCATTACTACAGCTTTAATCAATAACAAGCCAATCCCTCGCGTCCGGTGACGCAATGAACTCTGCCCGCCCCGAATATCACATGTAAATAACCTTCGTTCAACCGATATCCCTGTTAATTGGACGCTTCCAGAAATACCGAACGCCTCACACAGTTTTAATTGGCAATAACATTAGTCTTAATAACGTATATAACGTTATTAATGTAGCTGTAAATATTAGAATCTTATGATAGGCAAATGTGACTAAAATTAAATAAAGAGAGAACATTATACATAATTAGAACGGTACGAAGCAAGCGATCGAGAAACGCCATTTAGTAAACAAAGTAGTATCTGTCTATAAACTGCAATATTCTGTTCAATTGCTGTAATGAAGACAGATTGGTTTATAAAAAGAGGTTAACTAATAAACGCTTTTATCATTTAATTCATTTAAATAATAAAATAGACCAAGCTCGTTGGTCGCGTTTGTTGCAAGCCCGACTGCCGATCGAGAGGTCCTGGGTTCAAATCCCAGGTTGAGTACTATTAGATTGCACTTGTGCCCGATGTATGGCAATAGACTCACCACCTATTCCGTATTGGGACGTAAACGTAACTGGTGAAACGTTGGAGTGTACAACATTCTACGCCTATCTCTTCGCAGGTTACAGACGTGATGTTACGTCAAATAATAAAATAATCAAACCAATACAATATTAATTAGCTGAATGGCTTTATTTATTAATGTATTATAAAATTAATTATTATAATGTATATATAGTTATCGAAATCATATAATGATGCAAATACAAAATATCAAGTGATGCTGGCAACATTATGGAAGTAGGTCAGAATTAGCCTACCAAATTAATTCCCCAACTAACAAGGGTTCACGAGCTCGGTGAAAAGTGCTTTGGATATTATTTCGTAATGCAGATATAGGTTTAGCATCCCGTTCACAGTAATTGATAATAAGCACGACTTAGAATTAAAAATAATATCTTGAACTACTGCTATAATTTTTAGAACATAATCTCACACGAATTTTTTCAACTTTATGGTCTAGAGGTTGTCTTTTCGTGCTAGAATAGTTCTAGAACAATTTACGGAACGCTATGTATGTGGGCGTTACGTTCATTTTCTGTATGGACTTTACAATATATTATAATAAAGGCTTTGAATTTGAATAAATACTAGAAACATTCATGTACCCGACATAATTAAACCTACAGTTGATCAACATTTTTAAGTAGCCAAACTTTAATCACTTATGAACTATACATAGAACTTTATCTAGTATCTTTGCATCTTAGTTCCGGTTAATAAGGGTACGTTTTTGTCTTTTACGTTCCTAAAATGCCAGGAACGTAGCAGACATTTTCTATTAAGGAATAATAGACTAAAGAAAATCAATTAAATAGAGCGAAGTCTCAAAGAGTCTTAATGCGCGCCTTTTTTACCTTTCGCGCCGTAGGAGCTTAGTTTTAATGCTTCGTTTCTCTTTAGGTAGAATAAATTTGAATACCTAATGTTCCAGAAATTACAGTTCAGACTAAACCTTTGACGGTGGCATGGGTAATACTGCTTCTATTAATTGATTTTTATACGAATAATGACAGACCATGAAATGGAAAGTATTATTATGTTTGAATGGAGTGTACGTGAGTACAACTGAAGTTAATCGAAGTGCTCTATTAGTAAACCTTGCAATCTTTTACATAAACCTACAGAAATAATCCAAACGATTCTCAAATAAATAAATAATTTG
>DVOY01000177.1:0-13457 GCA_018237585.1 Apyrrothrix maculosa | reverse complement strand
AAATAGATTATAAATCCTTTACTTAACAAAATAATTGCTAAAAGCTAATAACTCACTATTAGTTCCATTCTTGCCAATGATATGCTTAAAGAATTTAGGATCAACAGTAAGCTCAACGTAAGTAAGAGTCGCTAGCAAGTTTTTAACAAAGTCATCCAATTCCACTTGTGCTCGTTCCACTTCTTCAGGAGGGCCGTCAATTTTTACCTTGTCTTCAGAATGTGTAATGTCTACATGAACCTATAAACATTTATACATCAAATTAGAAGAATTTTCAGTAAAAACTTTTGATTAAATGTTATAAGCACTTTCTTACTAAACATTTAGTGGTTTTACAACAGATTCTTAATAGGTTTTTTTTATATTAACGAATGTGATCAATGTGAGATGAAATTATGACATGTACACTACCCAATATTCAGAGCACAACTTAATTACAATACTAGTTTTTTAGATAGTACTTTTGAAAAAAATAATATAGTGTTGCTGGTAGAACCAATATAACAAACAGATAATTAGGAGTATATTAATTAAAGGGTAAGAAGGCTAACCTTAGAAAAGTCTTGAGTTATCTTTTTGATATTTGATCCACTCTTTCCAATAATATATTTATGAATCCATGTTGGAGCATCAACTGTAGCAGTTTTCACAGAATTTGCCTTTTCACACACTTTCGAGAGAGCTAAAATAATACATAATTTATGAAACGTTTGTTGAAATACTATGGATAAAATTGAATGTTTTATCAAATAACGTATTTAAATTATTGGTATATTATGAATAGTTTTCGCAGAGCCGCACCCCCAATTATGACTTTTGTAATCAAATTTTTAATACTTTGGGTTACATTTATTGCAGTTTTCCTAGGATCTCTAATTTTTTTTTTAATCGAACCGAGTCGATATTACTAGCTGATAATGTAGCCTTCTCTAAGTAAGTTTTAAAATTGTCAGATAACTTTTGAATTTATCTTTTCTCTGTATAATGTTAGTTTAGAATGTTTAGATAGACATAATGTAACATCACGCCTGCAATCCCTGAAGAGGTAGACAGAGGGGTGTAGTACACTTCCATGTTTCACTAGTTATATTTACCTCCTACAATGTAATAGAATAGGTGATGAGCCTATTGCCATACCTGGCACAATTACAGACTCTGAGCCACTACTAGAAATTTCAAGTTATAAAAATTCAATAGTACCCGATCCGAGATTCGAACCTGGGGTTTCTCGATCGGCAGTCGAGAAAAACCCAATAATACCCGACAATAAGTTTACATAGACATGTATTATACAAACCAAGGCCAATCTTGTTATGAGGACCGTGTAAAGTAATGGTTCCAGTAGGAGAGTCAGGAGGAGGCATTTCAACAGATACACCGGTCTCTTTTAAAATCTCTTGTATGGTTGTACCGCGAGCACCAATAACATATTTATGTTGCGATTTTGGAACCTCAACTCTCACAGTAGAGCATTTTTTCACCTATAAAAATATTTGTATCCTTAATAGATTTATCTTAAAGAAACCAATTTAAAAACCAGCCAGTGACAATTGGAGTAACATATATGTAATTAAAAAATAATATATACAAAAAAAGAGCTAAAAAATTATATAACCAAAAAAAATTACTTTTAACTTTCACTGTTTTAAAAATTTACAACATTATATACTTGCCATGTCCTCGTAGATCTGTTCAATCTGTGCCTTCGCAGCCAACACGCCGGTTTTTTCACCTGCAATAACAATTTCGTCGCTTTGCGTCGATGTCGGAGGAATATGGATACGAGCACCCGTCTCTGCGCTGAGGGCCGCAGCGCGCTCGCCAAATGGGCCTTGAATAAATGGATGGTATATCTTCGGCACGGTGACACGTTCGAACGCTTTCCTCGACTAAAATATATACACATAAATAAGAACAGCTTGCCAATCAAATGAAAAACAAATGCCTCTCACAAAAATCTATTTAAATAGTCCCTTATACTCAAACACTTGCCTGTTCCTCTGAGCACACTCGAATTTCATGTTCAGCTTTCTCAATGCCCTCTTTAGTTCCCGTAATAGTAACGATCTCGCTGTTATCTCCAATACTGGGCACACTAATTTTAGTAGCAGTCACTTTTTCCAGGTCCTTCAATTTTTGTCCCAGTTTTCCCAAAATCCAACGATGATGCTCCTTAGGAATCGTGATTTGCTTGCTAGCCTAATAAATAAATTCGAAATTTATATTAACATAGAAGTCATTATTTACACTCACATTTAATCTATTGTCCCTATACATGCAAATCTTTTAAGATAGGAGGTATTCCTTTTACCTTAAACCTCAAAGACAAAACATAAGTTCAACCAATAAATACCCTTTTTAAAGGTTATTTTATATCATATACAGATATCAACAGACAGACACTTATTAAAAACAGCTATTTACTATATCTATACCATTTTTTTTTTTTAATGTATGCTATTAATATTTACCTGTTGTTGGAAATGAGTCAGAATTTGACGTCTAGCGTCAAGTACAGCACTATGTTTACCAGTGATCAGGAAAGTCAGGCTACCATCTTTGCTTGTAGAGATTTCAATATGAGCATCGGTATCCTTAGTGATGGCTTGACAAGTTCTCAAAGATTCTCCCTCGCCAAAAGTATTAGCATTGTCCAATTTTCTTTCCTCATATGGCACATGAAATACCTAAAAATTTGATAACAATTGATAATCGTTTCGTAAGTACATTGCTCACAAATTGTGCGATAACATTAGACATAGTGATTAAACTGTAAGCAAAATTGAACTTAACCAAAACATACCCATAATACATTCTTTACCTGATATTTTGAAAACAAATGATCGTAAAAGTTACCAAAAGCATTAATACATGCAATACATGAAAATACTACATTCTTTAAACATCACATGTACAGATAACATCTCATAGAAAGTTGCAATATCAGCAATACTAATGAGCAAGATTGTTGGCATATGGTAATCTTTAATTATCGACGCGTTTACGTAACACATTATCGCAACATGTGTACACGTATTTGTGTAGATAAGTACCAAATTTGTAATACCTGGGTGTGCAGAGATGAGCCGACACGTAGTTTATTTGTGACCTGCTGTATATTGCGCTGCACAGGCGGCTGCGCGTGCGGCAGCGCTGGGAACAGGTCGTCGTAAGCGTAAGAACCGCTATTGTCATAACCCACGTTATTCATTTCCTCGTTATGCACAGGTATCTCAGAATGAACGGGCAGCATATCCCCGACCATCATGGATTGTTGCTGATGCATCATTTTTGTCTCCTCCAGCAGTCCTTGTCCGCGCCAAGTCGTTACAGTACTAGAGCAAAAATTTATGTCACGTCACACTATCAAAAATTAATACATGTGGAACATTTCTTTGAGACACATGTTTAAACAACTGATATTGCTCAGTGTTTTTTGTTTAAACAAGTTGCTCATTAATTTCATATCAACTGTAAAATTGTAAAGGTGCTGTGAAGGACATTCGATTATATCACTAAATGTTATTAACCACATGGAATAGATTATGAAATTGACCTGATTAAAATATAACTTAAATGCAGTGTATATGCAATGTGATTGATAAAGTTGGGATAAAAAGTATAGCAAGGGCAAAGAGCATTCATTTTTATCAACTAGTCATAATATTCAGTGGTTCAATTAAAAAAATATATATAATAAAATATTAACCAGAATTAGTCAAATATTTCCGTTTACACAGTACAATTAACTTTATATACCTTGTTATACTAAAAAAGTTTAGGCTAAAACTAGAAGTATATTGTAGACACTATTTTTTGCTATGTTGTAAGGTGGTGTGTCCACATTCCATAATTTAACAATAAATTAATTAGAGAGTAATAGTCCTTATTCAGACACGATTACAAACATCACTTAGAAATAACCTTTAATATCCTGTTACATGAAACAGGTATTTAATCTAAAATGATATACTTCAGTGTTGGAGCTGAAAAAGAATACATACCCCAACCCCATGCTGGAAAACCAGGGTGTCATAAGAGGCAACCAAACCTGGTGCAGGCAAATTGTGGAATGGCAATTTTTTGGCTAATTGACAGAAGTGCTGAACAATTTAAGTCTTGGACTTTCTATCATCCTTGACTTTAGCAAGTGGCCAAATTGTATTCAGTAATGAATTAATTTACATATTTTAATTTACACATAATGACCAGTACTTAACAACCAATTTTATATGTAAAAATATGATAATAATGTAATTATGGTAAATCATTTAGTTTCCAACCCCAGACACACTTGTTCCAACTTGTTTACACTGATGTACATAAATTTTATTTATCATCATACTTTTGAAAGCAGAGTGTAGTACTCCCACCTTCCACTACTTATGTATATGTTCCATCAAGGAATAGAGGGTTGCCATACCAACAGGCACTAATGCAGAATCCAAGCCACTACTAGAAAATTCCAAAAAATAAAGAAAAAATAATATTACTGACATGACTACCTCAAAAGCCTATTAGTTTGGAAATTCTCAACCACAAAAACAGATCTTGTGTTGTGACTTACTATTGTGATTTACTATTTGGATGTACTAAACACTACATAGCAAATGAAGGAGAAGCATGCATATTAAAACACCTAATCTGTTAAGACAAAAAGTGTGTATTTCAACCATCTTTAGAATAATAAAAGCTGCAGGATATTTTTAATTTGAACTCCTCACTAGTAGCACAGATGCTGAACTTGTGCCTGGTGCATGGCAATACATGTACCACTTATTTCATGGGACATAAAACATTACTTGTGAGAAAAGGGATTACTACACTCCTCTGACTACCCCTTTTCCAATTTTCCATGCTCATGACAAATAACTTTGTGTGCCAATTACTACTACTCTTACTCAGTTGCATTCAACACACTTGTACTGACACCTGACTATTTCTCACACTACATAAATATATTTAGTAACATCACACCTTTAATCCCCATAGAGGTAGGCAGAGAAGTGTAGTACACTCCTACATTTCACCAGTTGTGTATAGCTCACAATATGGAATAGTTGGTGATTCTATTGCCATACACAGGGCACAAATCTAGATTCTGAGCCACTACTAGAATTTTTTTTTTTTTTAATCCAATCATACCCAACCCGGAATTTGAACCCAGGACCTCTTGATCGGCAGTAGCGCTTGCAACCAACATGACTAATGAGACAGTCAATTATAATTAGTAATTGAGGATATAATGAAAAGAGACAGAATCCAAAAAACATAAACACAAGCACATCCATTATGTTATCAATGCATATCACATTTGCACATAACTTCATGGTATGAAGGTATTGGAAGAAAGGAATATGAATCAGCCAGATCGAATTTTTAAATGGAAGCCAAGTAACCATCGTGGCAATATTGGACACCTAAGTATACCCAATTGATAATCATGAAAATTTGTGTTTACTGTTACAAAATTTATCACATATAATTATCATTTAAATCCTAGGAGAATTAAAACCATTGAATATTTCACTTTTAGCTAAAATTGCATTTAGGTTTAAAAATATATTTTGTGTGTACTCGTATATGCATATTACAGTATAATATGTAAAATAAAAATATGAATATGGAATTTAAATGAACATTATATTTTGATAAACACGATACCTTTTTATTTTAAGGGGTATATTGAAAACAAAAAACAATAAGTTTCACTTTATAATTAAAACATTTTAAGAGTCCGCTCCGTTAAATTTTGATAATACGTGTCACCTTCTTCCAACACATTTGACGTGGAACTAGTCTACAAAATATGACAATACATACCGTATGTACTGTAGCCAAAATCAACCAGGAAGTTTATCCTTTACACGCCAGGATCGCTTTTTCTTACTCCTAAAGAAAAATAGTTATTAATTGTAGTGAAATAAAGCAAAAACAATAAAATAATTTTGATCAGCACACACACGTACCCAATGCTGCTGCGAGCAAAGAGAACTTTATCCACAGATAACATACGTGAGGTTATCAAAAGAAGCCACAGAGAAGAAAATATTATCTTGATTTAATTAATGTTGCCCGATTACGTATCTACTTTTACCACATGCAGTTTTGAAACGTTGTTTCAATATTACTTTGGTTTTTAATAAACAAAAATTTATACATTAGTAAAACGAAACAAGTGAAAACAATACGAAAAACTATGTTTCATTTTTTTAAAGAGCAAATATTATTTGCTGAATAAAAAACCTGAAAATATGTCCAAATTATTTTCCCTGAAAACAAATACATTGTGATAATTGTACTATGACTAGATCTCTTTCGTCTTTCTATCGGTTTATAATTGACCCATTTATAAGCAATGTGTATAATTCTCTATAGAGCAAAATATCCAAACCTTTGACTCTAACCACGTGTAATACCTAACTATCCAACTGTGTAATATTATTGGAATTTATTGCTTCGTTTTAAAAATTTGTTTACTACTAATAACAACCTACATTTGTACTAACCTAACAATTTACATAAATAGAAAAAGATCGAATATACTCCAGACAGCATTGTTTGTATTACATTTACTTTTTTATATTGGTGTTTTATTATGTAATTATTTATGAGTAAGTGTAAACGAGTGAATAAGTAATGCGTAGATGACGAAAGAACGGTATCTAAATAACTATGCTTTTTGAGGGAAAATACACCCGTTGTCTATGTCCTGTGAGTGTATAGTCGGATTTACTGTTTGCCATAGTATTGTAGCGGGTTAATATTTGCCACTATTACAATCGATGAACTAATCATAATACAGAGAAATTCATTATTCATGTGGCTGTCGCATTCAAAGAATGGATAAGATACCAAGGACGCATGAAGGTAACTGTATTGTAAATATCAATAAATAAGATCCCCGCCAGCCATTTTTGTTCATGTTAGTGAATCTTGTGAACGTAAATACTTCTAATATCTTCACATAAAGTAAAAATAAACATATTATGTGTACCTTTTGTTTATATTCTATTTAAAAAGTTGATATCTTAGGCGTAAATTTAAAAATCCGGGAGAAATAGCCAATATTTGTGCTCATACTAACCTTCAAAAAGATTTATTGTATTGCTTAAACAGTATTTTAAGACGAGCATTTCAACAATAAAATGTTTAAAAACGGGTATAACAAACACACTAACGATCTAGTTTACATCTACGCTGTGAAAATATACCTCTGAGATATATGTTGTAATGATTTATTTATTTACGAACTTGCAGCTATAGAAGCACAAATAAGAGAAATCCAATCAAAGAAGAACGAATTACCCGAGAATGGGTCGGGGAAAGGGGTGTCGTTAGGAGAGACTTTCTATGACAGTGATATCTATGACAATGCTGGACAAGGTGGCAAGTCTAGGTACGACGGCTACGTGACATCCATTGCCGCCAATGATGAAGTAGAGGACGAGGATGTTGAAAATGTTCCCATATCGCAGAAAAGACCCGGATATACTGCTCCAGCTTCCCTTCTCAATGATATTGCACAGGTAATGTTTACTATGATTTTTGTTGAATATTTTTTGTTGCACAAACATATTTATAATATTGTTGCCAGTGTGCTAGTGTAGCCACACTACCATAGTCTGATTTAATGTAGGAAATGCTCATTGGTTATCCTATCTTGAATGGGTTTGATTAATGATATGTAGTATTACACCAGTAATCCCCAAAAAGGTAGGCAGAGGACTATTACACCTGCTCGTTTCACCAGTTACATTTTCGTTCCAATTTGGAGTAGGTGGTGTCTTGGCATACACTGGGCTTTAATCCAGGTTCCAAGTCACTACTAGAAATTCGAATTTTAGAAAAATCCCATAGTACTCAACTTGGGATTTGAACCCAGGAACTCTCGTTTGGCAGTTGCGCTTGCAACCAACATGACCACCGAGGCAATGACCATTCATAATTTTCATTTATGATAAATGGTGAAGAAGTACCTGCATCCTGAGCAGCTATTAGTCTTAACAATGCTCAGGTTTATTCTTACATGGAGCGTCAGAATAAAAACAGGTGGAGACAGTGATGAAGGCCACCCAAGGTTGATCGAGAAGTGGAATGTACAAAATTGGCATATGAAATTTGTGAGTGGAAAATCAAGAGAAGATTAATGAAATTATTGATGTAATAAATGGAATAACTCCTAGATGTTTTGTGTATAACAGAGACTAAGTGGAAGGGCATTGACATTGAAGACCTCTCCATTGGCATTATGGCTCTGTCAGCCAATGTAACAAAATGAGTTTGCCTGTGCTGGAATAGGCATTATATTGTCCTCTCAGTTTGTATCTGGTGTGATACATTATAGTTTGGTTGCTCAAGATTGATCAACATTTAATTGGGCATCACTAGTGTTTTTGGTAGCTGCTTGTGTGCCGGTTAGCTCAGTAGTGACCCAAAACTCGTAGTAGTCTCGTGAATCTACAAGGCAAAGTTGAATCTTATGATATGTGCTGTCTTGGATGAAGGGATAGACCCATTGGCAAAAGTATCATAGTTCATATGGAAATAAAAGAGTGCATTTTGTTAATGATTTATATTTTATCATCATCATCAGCCTCTTTTAGTCCACATAGGCCTCCGCCAAAGAGCGCCATCTCGCCCTGTCCTCAGCTTGCCGCATCCAGGTTCTGCTTGCAGCTTTATGCAGATCATCATCCCAGCGTGTCGGAGGGTGTCCTACACTATGTTTGCCGAGCCGCAGTCTCCACTCTAGAACTCACATACTCCATTGGTTATCGGTTCTTCGGCTGATATGCACAGCCCATTGCCACTCAGCGAGTTAATCCTTTCAGCTATGCAGATAACTTTGATTGTCTGTTGGATATTTGGTACGACACAATTGCCAACACATCATTCTAGCAAATGAATATTCACATATGTATACTCTGAATAAGAACAAGTAGAAGTGTCATTGATCTGATTCTGATTGATAGCTTCCTGCAAAAATTTCTAATGGACATAAAGCTTATAAAGTGCCATTCTGCACGTAGACTATTAAATGGCCATAAATTGGTAAGGACATGTTGAAGAAGCAGAGACACTGGCATACGTTGTCCCTTTAAGGGTGCTTGAATGGGTGAACTGCATGTATAAACATCAAGTATGTGAAGGGCTAGTAAATACGTGCATCACAGATTATCTGGAGAAGTCCATGTCCCGTAGGATCTAGGATGTTACCAAGTCTTATGTTTTTTACAATTTCATTATCTATTTCAGAGTGAGAAGAATTATGATCCATTTGCAGACAAAAGAAGACCTACCATCGCTGATAGGGAAGATGAGTATCGCCAAAAGAGGAGAAGGATGATTATATCTCCTGAAAGAAATGATCCATTTGCAGAAGGTATTTGGTATTTTTAGAAAATTTGCTGTTTATTTCAACTAGTCATTATGAGAAATTGAGAAAGAGATGTAAAACTTGTGTATTGCATAGGTTGCCAACACCTTTATCTTTTACATATTTTTCTAGGTGGTAAAACACCAGATGTTGGATCCAGAACATACACAGAGATCATGAAAGAGCAATATCTTCGTGCAGAAGAAACTGAGGTGGGCTAAAAAAACTTAATTCTTGTTTTTGATTTAGATATGTGTCTTGGATTGAACATATCAATTACTTTGAAACAAATATACACTTGTCAGCACTAATTAGATCAGAATCAGCATTTGAAATAACATCATTATTGGAATACTTATATACATCTATACATGTACTCATATGTTTTATATCATACCATTTTAGTTGAGAAAAAAGTTGATGGAGAGGGCTAGAGAAGGTACACTCAAGCCAGTTGTACAATCGAATGGTGAAGCTGCTAAGCCGGCTGCCAAACGCAAGGGCCGCTGGGATCAAAGTTCAGAAGATACCCCTGCAAAAAAAGCTATTCCGGTGACACCAAGTTCACAAGCGACACCGTCTTGGGATGCAGAGGTATGTAAAATATTTATTTTAATTATAATGTAACATCATACTTGTATATAATTTAAGAATAAGGCAGAGGAGTAGTACACTCCCATGATTCACCTATTATCGGTTCGACCTGAAATAGGGGGTGAGTCTATTGCCACATACCAAGTACAAATCCAGACTCAGGGCTACTACTAGAAATTGAAGTTAGAAAAACCCAATAGTACACAACAGTAATGGAACAATTATTTAAATATTAAACATGATACATTATGATCTTACCAGGTAGAAAACTGCTATTATACATTTTTAAATCCATTATACCTTTTAAGAATAAATCGTTCTGGTAGCATGTAAATTTTTTTCTACTTAATGTGAATGGAAAGCTTTAAAAATGCATATGTGACAGAATAGCTAGTGTCTAAGTAGTTAGGATTGATAAGTAACATAGTTTTTCACTTAGAGAGGTGCGTGGGAGGAGACGCCCGGGGGAGGGGCGCGCGGCGGCGAAACGCCGGGCGCTACGCCGTCGGCGCGCGTGTGGGACGCCACGCCCGGACACATCACGCCCGGCCACGCCACGCCTGGCCGCGACACGCCCGCACAGCACGCCTCGCGCCGCAACCGCTGGGACGAGACACCCAAAACCGATAGAGGTAGAAAAGAAATTTAATTATTAATTAAAATACTTATTTACTAATAAGCATTCATGAAGAAGAAAACAAACAAAAAAAAGTAATATCGCCTATTTACGTTAAAAATGCCATTCATATTTGAAATAGATTTTTCGTCAAAAAACCCTCCCTTGTATTTTATTACTTCATCACTAGTCTCGGCATACGACCAATCAATTTGTTAATTGTAAGTATATTGTAATATTGTTACAGCTTGTAAAACATTCCACATGTCTTCTTGTGAGGAGGGACGACAACTGTACACATTTATGTCAAGGTCTTTCCACAAAAGATTAAGATTTGGGCTCTGAGGAGCGCCACACCATGTTTTTAACACCCCCTCTGTTTCTTTATGTTCTAAAAAACCCTTGCCTAATTTTGAACTATGTTTTAGAGCATTATCTTGTTGTAAAAAAAAACAAATTCCAATTAACTTTAAACCAAACCAAAACGGAATTTCACTATAGTATTCGTTTATACTGCTTCTTTTTCATGATTCTCTCGATTTGTACCAAATTCCCGGTTCCATAGCTCTAGTAGCATCCCTAGACGATAATCGAACCACCACCAAGCTTGACTGTTGGCAGCACAAAGCAGCAATAATTCTTCATTTTGATCCAAATATTTCAAATTTGGATTTACCTGTCCAAAGAACTTTTTAATGTCTTCTTCAGTCCAGTCTCGATGGATAAGGGTCCACTGCATCAGTTTCTTTTTGTTTAGGGATCCCAAAGCCACTACTAATAGCGGCTGTAGTCGTTTTGAAACAATTGACCTTTATAGGATGATAACTAGCTAGCTCTTTATCATATGTATTTTTGAAATATTTTGTTGGTGACAAAGATTTTTACAAGTGGTCTCAAACTTTTGGCTGGCAGTGTGTGTGCAATATAAATGGGTTGACTGTGTATGCTCTTTCCTAGCCGACGGCTCTCAGATTTGAGCTTATAAAGTAATGAAGTTTTGTAGAGTCTGTTGTAAACTATAGAATACCCTTGCTCTGTGGAAATATTATTGAAATATGGTTTGCATAGTGGCGTTATTAAAGTTGAATTAAGTTTTGCTACAGTAAGATAAAAATACTGTAAAATTTAATTTATATTACTTGTAGAGACTCCGGGACACAATAGTGGCTGGGCTGAAACACCGCGCACGGATCGCGGTGTGGGTGTTGATACGATCCAAGAGACTCCGACGCCGGGTACGAAAAGACGCTCGCGTTGGGACGAGACGCCGGGTGCCACGCCCGCACCGGCCACGCCCACACCATCGCACGCCACGCCCTCGCACGCAACGCCGTCACACGCCACGCCATCACATGCCACACCAACACCACACACTCCAGTCTTTACTCCCGGAGGTGTAAGTAATTTTTTACGTACAATACTTTTAAAATTACAGTAAATTATATAGAATGGAAACGCCTGTAATTCCCGAAAAGGTAGGCAGGGGAAAATAGTACCCTCTCATGGTTTACCAGCTACATTTATGTTCCACTATGGAATATGGGGTGAGACCTATTACCCAAAAATCTAGACTCCGAGCCACTGCTAGAAATTTGTGCTAGAAAATCTAAGTAGTAATCATTAAATGATATTATAGTATTATATTCATGGTTTTAAATTCATTTTTCCCTCAAGAGATTTTATAAACATTAAAATTCGTGTAACAAACTGTTTTTAAAGTCCACCAGAATGGTTTATTAAATTATCTTTGTTTTTCTTAAATTTCAGTCAACACCGGTTGGAGTTAAAGCCATGGCCATGGCAACACCCACCCCCGGCCATGTGGCGGCTATGACGCCAGAACAGTTACAAGCGTATCGCTGGGAAAAAGAAATTGATGAACGCAACAGACCCTATACTGATGAAGAGTTAGATTCCATGTTCCCACCTGGGTACAAGGTTTTACCACCTCCAGCCGGTATGTTCATTATTATTTCATCCTATATTTTAAGTAGCTATTTTGTACATGTTAATTCAAATTAGTCTTTATGATAAATATTGTTAAGCCTACCACACCATGCTAAGGTCGAGCGTCGGAACAAGTCAATAAACAGCATTATTGTTCCAAGTCAACACCATGAGAAAAATGCGGAATGCAATTTTGACATGTGTACCAAAAACGCACTTAGAAAACACAATTTAATTCGCAATTTTTCTTTCAGATAAGGCTAAGGTTTTACAGTCATGACGTCGGATAGACTACAAGACATACGCTTTTATATTAAACAAAATAGCTCCATTACTGAAATTAATATAATTTGAGATAATTAAGTGACGGCGACGAACATTAGCAGTCGTCTCTCCGGCGCCATGCGGACTCGCGCGTTAATAAAAGCCATTATTGTTTAGGTTATGTACCGATTCGGACCCCGGCTCGTAAGCTGACGGCCACGCCCACTCCGTTGGCGGGTACCCCTATCGGCTTTTTCATGCAGACGGAGGAAGTGGGCGGGGCGGCGGCGGCGGCGCGCCTGCTGGAGCCGCAGCCGCGCGGCGCGCAGCAGCTGCCCTTCATGAAGCCCGAGGACGCACAGTACTTCGACAAGCTGCTCGTGGACGTGGACGAGGACTCGCTCTCGCCTGACGAGCTCAAGGAGAGAAAGATCATGAAACTACTGCTAAAAATCAAGGTGATCAGATTACACTAAACAATATTTTTAGCTCGCAATCAGTATTTGAGAAGTACAAACTGCAGCATGTAATATTACGTCAACGCGTAATAAATAATAGTTAAAACGTTAAAAAAACGTAGCATCACGCCTGTAATCCCCGAAGAGGTAGGCAGAGGAATGTAGTACACTCCCACGTTCCACCAGTTACGTTTACGTC
>DVOY01000176.1:0-13469 GCA_018237585.1 Apyrrothrix maculosa | reverse complement strand
CAATTATGTAAATTATCTTGTTTTGCAATAAGCGTATTGTTTCTGCCTATTGATTTTAATTCGGTTCGTCGGAGCGATCTGATGATAAAGGATGCATTTCACTGAACGTACCTACACCAAACTGAAGTCAACACAGTGTTAGTAAAATTAACAATGATTCTAGCAAATCAAATGAAAAGTCACTAAACCTTCTCTGCAGATGTCGTTTACAAAGAAAATTGAGAATAACTTTGGTATTGCGTTGGTAAGTAATATCAAAGTAAGCCAAGCATAGTAGCTGCTAATTTAAGCAAACATAATACAAGCAAGAAATGTGAAAGGTTGGACGATTAAATCTAACAATGGCATAGGTACCTTGAAACGCCGACTTGTTTCTTTTCAAATAATTACAAAGTGAAAAACCAGAACGCGCCTAAGAAAATGTATGTTTTCATTATATGACGATTAAATTAAACGAATAATTATTAAAAATAGTTAATTTTAATGAATTGTCCATATCAATATCGATACACAACATCTCTCTACAAAACAAACCAATGACAGTAGTGTGTTTCAAGTACAGTTCGTTTCGTAGTCCTTTTGTTTTTCACTTGACGTCTTTATACGAATGCATGAATGCAATAATATGCACATATTTAAGTCCGCTTTTATGCAATTTGATACGAAGCAACTTTATTTACAACATCTTGGGTTCACTGAGGTAGCTATTCTCTGTACGCGATTGTAATATATACTTAAGTTATGGAACTATGCCGCTGGAGTTAGTACCTCTAGGTTTACACGTGAAAATTATCTTGTCTGAATGTTTTCTTTTTCTTCGCAGTAATTCTTCTGCTCGTAAACATTTTGTGTAAACTTTTAAAGAATCAATTTAAAGAATTAAAATTTTCAGTTTCAATTTAATTTTATATTACAGTTCGTTTTAACACATTGAATCATATTAATCATTTACGTCTACTTAATGTCTTGATTGATCCAATGATATTTTTATAACATTTTTATACAGTCGTTATGATTTAATGAGATCTAGAATAAAGTAATAAGCAGTTTATCCATAGAAAGTAGACGCCAGCATACGAAAATGATTTACCCATATTTAAATTGATATATTACAATACAACAGTCATTTTTTTACAATTTGGATGTGAACGACAAACGTGTAGATCAAAGTTAATCGAAGTTTTTTACCCATGAACTAATGCCAAATTAAAACACTACTTTCATTACTGTTTTTAATAACAATTGGATGCATGGGTTTTAACTTAACACCTGCCAATAGCTTCAGTGAGAGAAGTAACCCTATATATTAGCTTATTTATAGAAATGGAAAAGTCACTGGATGCAATCTGTTCTTAATATTACCCCCTATTGTTTGTATACGATAATGTCGCAAGCAAGTTATTGCACAAGTAATTATTTCGTCGCAAACTGAAGTCCGTATGAAGCCATGAATAATTTTTGTCGTTGATTTTCATTGCGGGCATTTTAATTTTATCGCTGCTCATTAATTAATCTGATCGTGCAATATTTTTCATGTGCTAAAATATGTACTAGTATGAGGACTGCGTTTTATTAACAGGAACAATATTATTTTTATTAGCTATATCAGTTTTATATAAGTAACATAGTTATATGAATGTTATATACATAATTGATATGAGATGATGATGACAAATATGTACATAAAGAAATAAAAACCTAGACGTTAACAGGCAACAGCTGGGTCTAGTTAAATGTGAGTAGGTAAGCCATTCATAAAAAAAAGATATGAATGGTGTGGACCAGGTTGACAGGAAACGGGCAGTTTCAGCGAGGTGTATGGCCAAGCGCCACTAAACTACCTAAAACCGACCTAAATCAACAAAAATCAACCGGAAGACAAAAGATCGGCCCCGATAACATTACCTAATCGATAATTGTATCTACGACACTTCAAGTCACACGTCGAATCGTAAAAAGGTGAGAAAGTAGACTAAGATAAAATAGTAGTAGGGACCACTCGGGCAAGCAACACCAAATCGCCGTCCACGCTGATTTGAACTTTACTCTATTGCAATACGATTCAGTACATAGTTGCAAAGGTGTTATTAAACTCTGGTGGAGATGTGAAGTCGCAAAGAGCGTGGCAATAAAAAAGGTGAAATGTCTTAGTAGAAGCGACGGAGGACGCAAGGCGATAAGCGGACCACCATGGTGGATACTGGACCTATTTTAGGGCTGTTTTCCGGCGTTTGGAAATTATTGTCGCCTAATTCGCAGCTTCGTGTGTGATTTTACATTATGTTATCGAATGCCTGTTATGGAACTTTTAGTTATCTCATGGTAAATTTATAATTATGTGCCCATAACGATAACCTCTTTCTGTATTGGAGTATGTTTTGATTATTTGTATAGTTACCTTCTTCGTCCGTGATATCTAAAAGAAAATGAACCTAATGCTGGAGAACGATTATTCGTTTTGTTGTGCCATAATGCACTTAAACCATGCCTCCGATAGTTTCTAAGCCACCCTAAAATCTTTTAACTTTTATCGAACAATGGTGACTGAATGACTGAGAGTTAAAATCCCGGGTCGAGTACTATTGGAGTTTTCTAAGATTTGAATTTCTAGTAGTGGCTCGGAGTCTGCATTTGTGCCCGGTATATGTGCCCGGCAATAGACTCACCACCCATTCCATATTGGGACGTCAACGCAACTGGTGAAACGTGCAGGTGGACTCTTGATAAGTGTGTTAGTTCATAATTAGTATATCAAAGAACGAAGATGCATGTGAAATTGATCTCGTTAGTTACCCGATTTCCAATGATCACCCGTAATCGGCGTTGCTTAATTTTAGTAATGATTGGTGAGAAGCAACAAGATGAGAAAAATAATATTATATGATATATTTTAAAACTAAATCAAGCGCTTATTTTCATAGTTGTGAATAAAGACTTATCTTACATTTTTGCTTTGCTTGTGCCTCGGTGGAAATGAGATGTTTTTCCGGCATAAAGTGTACCTTGTAACAGAATCCCGGTTACAAATTATCTCGCTACAAAAAATTCGTTTTTCTCGGATCGTTAGGTTTTGCGGCATGAAGGAACACACATAAAAACTCCAAAACTTCTATGTGGAGTGTGTAATATATCTATGTGTAATACATCTCACAATTACTATTTAAAAAATATTTAATGACAGGCTTACATCGTCCTTAATATTTTATTACTATTATTATGAAGCGCCGGTAATCGTAACGTGTAAAGTTAAGAAATGTTAGGTGTCATCTTAGATGGGTAACCGCTAGTGGCAAATTGTTATGATCGTTTCCGTGCTTCGGAGGACACGTTATTCAGTTGTTCCTGGTCGTACGTTAAAAATGATTTTAGTATTGTTTAAAATTCACACATTATTTTACATTTTTGTTCTAGAAAGAGCGCGGTAGACTATGGCCTTAACCCTCTCACGTGTCCGGTGTATAGCAATAGACTCGCCACCCATTCCATATTGGGACGTAAAAGTAACTGGTGAAACGTGGGAGCATACTACACTCTTCTGCCTACCTCCTCGGGGATTACAGGCGTGATGATGTTACGTTTGTTCTAGAAAGAGACCCAGGCCGACCAAAAACGTACGGACCAATACATATTTACACATTCGCAGTTTCCGGACACTTCTGAATATAACATTTACACCGCAAACTTAAATCGACTCAAAACTCTGACATACCTCACGAATACTACTTAATCATTAGTTTTTTTAATTGGCCCATCTATTTTTCTTCCGTCATCACTGATTATAAAACACATTGGTACGAGATTGCGTCAGTCCACAATATTGAGTCAGCGACACTACGAGCAATCGGGTTTTCATTTCAAATTTATATCTATGGTAAATTGAGCGATAATTCGTAACCGTTGATGGGACCGCCTGGCTCACGGCTATAATGATGACGTTCGAGTATATACGATGACTATCAGTATAGCCGTATATTGGTTATCTCGTGTGAACGGTCAGATGTCGTCGCGTTCAGTTTCAATAGTAGTGGTCGAATGGTGATATAAAAGAGGAAAATACTGGCATTATCGTCGCGTTATGATTCAATATTCTCGAGGTTGTATGTGTGTGTGAAGGGTCAGGTTTTATTGGTTTCCAGGCCTTGACAACGAGACCGTGGCAAACTTGAAGATATCTATAACACAGAAGATGACTGTGGAGGAATTAAAAGTCTCCGAAACTGGGGTGCGTATATGAAGAGAGTGATGAATGTGGAAGAAGAATAGCAATTCTGTAAGGTTAAAGATATTTGGCACTACGTGCTCTTTGCCCACCCCGTAAAACAGATACCCTGGCATGAGGATATGTATGTATGTATGTAGAAGATGAGTTAAGCGTAGACGTGACTTCATATATATAGACCAAATTTATGTAAAAAGGTAGATAGACTTAAACCTTTTCAACTGAAAAACATACGTGTAAAAAAATCAAAATCTTATCATAAGTCTTTAAAACTTACTAAATATGTCAAACATGACATTGAAACCAAATAATGTAAAATTTAATTGACAAATGCTATGTTGTGAAATAATATATTCCCAGAGGTAACAGGATAACAGGATAAGCATCCAACCTGCAAAATTTAATCTTATTACTAATCCACGTGAGCTTTGGAAATGACAGTCCTGTGGACAGAAAGACATTTTGGATTCTCTGTTTACCGTGCAACCGCAAATAAACGTACACATTATTGTTTTTATCACTGTCCCACGGAATAAAAAAGGGATGTAGCCTGCAGACAAACGGACGCACGATTCCTTCATCATAGACAGATTATCGGTTCAGTCAACTAGGAACGTAAGTTAATCGGATTTTCTATGTAAATATATTGTTTAGAAAAAAGGTAATCCCACCCAGTTGTGGGTGAGATGTTGTGTCGAGAGATTTCGAAAAATAAACACCGTAACAATGGAGTCTTGTTTGTTGCTGATGGATTTACGACATTCAAGACATCTCTTTTTACGCTGATATTGATAATGAAAACGAAAAACGGCTTTCGCTCCTATTACAAGAGTGTAAAGAGCAAAATCCCTTGTTATTACATCTGCAATCGTGGTCGTCCTCATATGAATGATTTATGACTCGGGATAAAGGCGTAAAGCTTGCTACTGTCTTCAGTACTTTGTCAACTTTACGATTACATTTGACTAAACACGAGCAGAGTTCTTTACTGAATACTGTATAGTTAATCCGAAAAATCTGTTTTGGCTTGCATTCCTTTGTACAGAAATTTACCAGGGTTTTTAGCTTGATTCAATTAATTTACAGTTAGAAAACTGTAGTTTTTTCAACTGAAGCATTTTTTCTATTTTAAGTTTTTTATTTTGCTTTCATTGTCATTTCGCTTGGTGAAATAATAAGTATCTGTTGGGTGATTTGAAATACAAGCGGATTATTCAAAAAAAATAGCCGATGATCACAATATCAGATTCCATGATTTGATTTATTTACATATATGTATTTTATATATTGACATATGTGTTGGATATGTACGTGTGAATACATACATACACTCACAGGTACATATTATATACTAGTATGTAGTAATAACGCGCGTTGTATAAGAATTAAGCCTTAATAAACTCGTCAGGGATGTTGAAGTTTATCGGCGACACGTCTAAAAATCAGTGGGGCCGTTTTAAACGAATTCGAAGGCTGAAAAATTATTCGTCTTTAAAATGCATAATTATTTACAAACCCCAGAGGAATGATGTCATAATTCGAGGCTTAATCAAGATTAAACGAGGAATTCCATGCAACGTAACACGATCTAAAATCAATCGATAAAAGCGCATCTCAAAAGGCGCCGTGTTAGTGCGCAGGCGCCGCCGCGCTCTCTCATGCAGAAACCGACTGGTCTGATGAAACGAACTCATAATACGCGTTGACGGTCACTACAGACGCTAATTAAGTTTGGATACCCGACCCTTCATCACCAACGTAACTTTACCCTTGCTGCTGCAACTGCGTCCCTATGAAAGTTTGGAGAGTAAAGTTCTTCATGATTGGGGATGTTGTATTGGCTGATGTCGTGTCTTATCTTATCTTCGGATACTGATTTTCGAGATTTAAATTCTCTGTGTGCGGTTTCGTTCTCCAGATAAGCTAGTGTTATGTACCTATTTGTGTTATTGTTTCTTTTTGTTTTCCTTATTTCAACAGGTTCCTATGCATATAGCATTATATTTGATTTTTGAAGGTAAATATATAGTTCTCACCGGCTGTTGCATTGGTAAATATGTATTAGATGAAAACGTCTTCTTGTGGTATGGTCTTGATGTTATCGTTTGATAAAAAAGTTATTAATGACTTAGTATGCCTACTCGTATTACAGATGGCAATCAGTTATATACATCGATATGTATGTATGAAAAGAAGGAAATCGTATACCGTGCTTGTCAAACAGGCATAAAACTTCAGTCCTTAAATTCTTGCCTCATGCGGTCGCGGTTCAAGCTCAGACGAGCGACGTGGTCGCGACAGTCAAACTAAAGTCAAGGCGAGTGCAATCAGTGTGCGTGGGCGCCGCGGAGAAATAAGATGGACGTGCTGTATTATATCAGAGATATTTAAGGTTAAGTTTATTTAAAGTATAAGATTAATTATTTATTATTATTATTATTTATTTCAAGAAATACACTCATATCAGTATGTTAGTATAGCTTATCCTATGTTAGTATCACATTTTACAAATTACAAATTATTCAATTAAATCGAATTAAAAATTAGAAATTAATGTGTACATACTACTTAAATTACAATAAACATATGTATATGAAAAAAGAGAAACGTATATTCCCGCCTGAAATCCCCGAAGAGGTAGGCAGAGGAGCTCAGTACACTCCCATGTTTCAAGAGTTACGTGTACGGCCCAGCATGGAATAGGTGATGAGTCTATTGCCATACACCGGGCACTAATGCAGACTCCGAGCCACTACTAGAAATTCTAGTTTTTAGAAAAATCCAACAGTATTCGACCCGGTATTTGAACTCAGGACCTCACGATTGGCAGTCGCGTTTGCGACCAACACGAACTACGAGGCAGTAAGTTATAAAAAAAAGTTCATAATAAAGAAAATTATAAAAAAAACTTCATAATAAATTAACATAACTTCATAAGTTATTTAAGAAGGAATTAGGAAAAGCAAACAGATTGATTTTCATATTCCTTTTTTCTTGATTTAAATATATACCGGCTTAGTACACGTATGTTTTTTAACACGTGTTTCCTTACAGTCAAAACATACGTGAGTTAAGTCTGTACATAATTTTATCAGGTAATAAAAACTCATGTACCTAACGCTTAACACACCTTTCTCGATCATTAAATTTGGTATCACTAAACATTTGATAATATTAAACGTTTGGTAACATTAAAGATCTGCGACAAAATTTAGTTCCTCGTGTATTTGTAATTGATAAAAATGCACGAGATAACTAAATCGAATAGTGCATTAAATAATTTTTGTTATCAACAGTTTAAAATGTGTGTTTATATTATTAATAATGCAATGAATTACTGACATCTGAAGTACTTTTTTTTAGCTATAGGCTCGCGTTTGGCTGCTATTCCACCTGAAGGAAAGTGGGATGCAGCCTAGCATGTAGCACGCTTGCCTATAGTGCCTATTCACTCTAGTCTTGAATAACTCCAAGTTGTATGAATCAGGAAAAATAGATGCCGGCAGGGAATTCCACTCTTTCGCAGTCTGTAGCAGAAACGATTTAGCGAACCGTTGTCCTGTTCAGCGGGGTCTCTACAAGATATGGATGATACCCTGCCGTACGTTACTTAGTAAAAAGGTTTATTATGGTAATATGAAAAGATACCAAAAAATGTTCGTTTTAATTTAACAAGTTATATAACCTACATTTATCGCCCATGTACGGATCTCTTGATAAGTTGATGACTGCAGGGACCGAACCTTACCTTCAGCTATTACTGGTAAACACTTAAGCATTCCAATTATTTGTTTAACTACCCACGGAAAAATACAATGCCTAATAAAAAAATCGAAGTCATATCCATGCAAAGCGTACGACTGCCACACTCGCGCTTCGGTAATTGAACGGCGATGTAAAAGGTATCTACGGCGCAAAAAATAAAAAAGCCCCATAATCGCGGGTCGCGAGCTCCGCCCCGCGTGCGCGCTCGTGTCGTACGCTGTACGGGCACCAGCCGTGTGTGCTGATGTGGACTTTGTGACAAACGACTAAATGAGCGCCGTCGTGTCCCGGTGTTGACTAACAGTTACTAAGTTAAAAAGTTCGGTCACGAATCACGTTCGAGCGTCTCAAACAATAACACTAGAAAGCAAAAGGCACTGTATTAGTCCAGGTGTGGTGGTGTTAAATCATAGGACATTAGCTGTAGTGAAATTGAATTAACTCTCATTTCAAATTTGTTGGGTTCTAGAATCTTAGAAATTCGAAATAAAAATAAATACGTAACATCACGCCTGTAATCCCCGACGATGTAGCCAGAGGAATAAATCTAATACACTTCCACGTTTCACCAGTTAATACCGGATATTCAATTGGCATTTATTACAATATAAACGGGAACAGTCTTCGTTATGTCCAAACGTATGGCAGACCTGGCCATAGGTACGGTATTGCAAGCGAAATAAAAATGTGCACTATTCAATGGGTTGAATTTCAAAGCGTAGGCGATGCTTCTTTTAAGGGCCGTGAAAATAATCCCCCATAAATATCCGTTTTCGCATATAAATTTATTACAAATATTCAGTACAGTGAACTGAAGAATTAACGGTTTCGCTATCAGCCTGCATTAATATTTATGGTAGGGTTTTTTCTGAGTTTATGGAATTTTATCATACATATTTTAAACATATCAGTCTCCCTCGCAACCTCGCTGCGATTGGCGGGAGTTAATGAAGAAGGACCTCAATTATATCGAAATGTAGTCGCTAGTTCCATGAGCTAAGTCGATATATATCGTTTGACAGCAAAATATTAAATGCTTATGTAATTTCAATTCCCACTAGTTACCAGAATGCTGCGTTAATAATAAAGTCATGTAAGTCATTTTTCATACATGAACTTCGAATAGCAAATCGAAGTCATATTTTCAAACAAAAATAAAAATGCTCCGACGCGACTCACAAACATTGCTACCCCGTTTTGTTCTATGCACGAAACCTATTAAATCTGGAGCAGTAATAGTGTCGGAGTGTGGCATGGACACTAAATTATTCAGAAACGCAACAGAGCTTTAGAATTAGCTTTAATGTATTTCTGATAATTTAATATCGAAATATAAATTCTAAGAAAAATAGTTTTAAAACAACACGTAACACCACATCTGTAAATCCCGAAGAGGTCGGCAGAGAAGTGTAGTACACTTCCACGTTTCACCAGTTACGTTTACGTTCCACCATGGAATTGGTGGTGAGCTTCTTGTCTTACACCGGGTACAAATCCAGATTACTCTGCGCCTCTACTAGAAATTTTAATGTAAAAAAATCCAATAGTACCAGACCCGTGATTTGAACCTAGGACCTCTCGATCAGCTGTCGCGCTTGCAACCACTCGACCTACGAATCAGAAAAATACATATATTATTTAATTTGTGAATTTAATTTTCGTATTAAAGAGAATTCGCGATACATCGGTGGAGAATCACGTGCGGACGTATAAAAATTGCGTTGACAGTGTACAAGGTGGCGCCCTCCGAGGACGAGTTTATGAGCGTCGATTTGTCAAAGGGATACGCTTGTTTCTTTATTATACGTGCGCACAAATATTGAATACATAATCGTCTCATTTGCTTAACAAATCTTTTTATACATATCTTATATTTTAATTTGTGGATTTTCTTCATTATCGGTTATGATATGCTAGTCTAAGTTCATAAGATCGATGGATACATTAAGGTATCGATTCTCTCAATTTCAGTATTGATAGTTTTGTTAATTTTGTATGACTCACAAACAGATAGATTTTACTCAACAGTGTCAATAATCATTCGTTTTAACCTCTGAATATTTTTGCGATTCCGCGACTGTATATAATTTATAGCTACAACCGATAATTTAAATATATTTGCAATGGTTGTGTTCCCAATCAACTAGATTATAAAAGACATTTCCATTCGGTTTGTAATCAAAAATATCTAAAAATAATTCATGTGAAATAATTTGTAACGACGTAATGGCCAAGGAAATACAAAATCAATAATCTTGTGTGTCCTCAAGCCAACTTGAAAAGTAAATACAAAGTTATCGGATTATAGCACGTGTGATTTATCGGCAGCAATCCCACAACATTCCCGGGCTACCCGTTCCTATCTACGCATAACATCGCTGGAACACGATCGAAGCACACATATTCATTGTAAACACATTTACACGGATCTAGGTGATATTGGAAATGCGGTTCTGTCTCTACACGCATTCCCATTGCTTCCAATCATTTCTTTTTACTCGAATATCTAGTAGGAATCACTTGTTGGCGTTTTTATAACGAATGGTAGGGTTTTATTAATGTAATATGCGTTTATTTTGGCTTTGACTTCAAACATTTTGGTGGAGGAAATCAAAATATATAAAAATAGAACTACGCTTTTATTAAATTGGGTGGTCGTTATTTAATACATCCTGTTTGCCAGCATTGTTCTAGTACGATTTTATATAAAAATATAAAAAAAAGTCTTTTTAGTCTATCAGTTACGTCTTTTACTTCTGCTCCGCTATACAGAGTTTGTACGAATTTAATTGGTAAATTGTTAATATTGAGGAAGAACACTTGCTACGCTACTTATTTATACAGAACGAAATCCCCAGTCCGGTAGAAATAGTTTAATTTTGTTCCATGTTTTTCTACTTTTTATAACTTTTTTTTTGTTAATTTCT
The DNA here is from genome assembly GCA_018237585.1 of Apyrrothrix maculosa. Classification (NCBI taxonomy): domain Eukaryota; kingdom Metazoa; phylum Arthropoda; class Insecta; order Lepidoptera; family Hesperiidae; genus Apyrrothrix; species Apyrrothrix maculosa. The sequence continues at coordinate 2,558 of DVOY01000176.1, read as the reverse complement.
TCGTTTCGTAAATTTAATTCACCTATAAAACATGTTCGAGAGTTATGATTATAAAAGTATGTTAAAATACAAAGCGAATCGATTGTCCAATATGACTGCTTGTGCGTCGCACTACTGGTTACATAATCGTAACGAAACATTTCGCCTGTAATCCCTGAAAATGTAGGCAGAGGACTGTAGTACTCTCCCACGTTTCACCAGTTACGTTTACGTCCCATCATGGAGCGTATTGTCACACCGGGCAAAAATCCAGACTCGGAACCACCAGAAATTTCAATTTATAAATAGTTACATAATTAGTCTAATAATATCATAGAAACTGTTTGAAACAAACATAATAATTTATTTACTGTCCCAAATGTGAATTTGTTTGATAAATAACAGCAGAGGTCGCACGACATAAAAAGGCCGCCTCTTTTATTGGAAACATAAATAAAAAGTTCCGAGAGGAGAGGGAGAGGGGGTGAAGAAAAGATTTTAAGAGAAAAGGCACACGCGGTTACACAGTTCTATCAAAAAACAAACACAAGTCCCACAAGTTAGATGCCCTGTTCGCGGTTACTTGGAAGACGGCCGTAAAATTTATGATTCGTTGAAATATCATCTGTTACGATATAATGTGTAGGCACACGTAATCCAAGGTTGTTTATCACGAGGCACCGAACGTACAAGATACACTTTCTTCGAGATCGATGATCCGCGTCGCAGCTGTTTACTCTTATCCGCTTCGAAGGATGGAATTAATGGAATTTATTACATTACGTTAATGTACCTAATTGTATTTGACAATTACCAGTTTGCAGTTCATATGTTTCCGTTTCATATTTACTATATCTTTGTTATGTATACTTAATAAACGTAACAGCACGCCTGTAATCCCCGAATAGATAGGCACAGGAGTGTAGTACAATCCCAAGTTCACCAGTTAAGGTACAGTAACTTGGAAAAAACACCACTTTATACATTAAAATTCATTTCAAGTGACCGGGGAGCGCGCAGTTAAAATTATACATAGACTGCCAGTTCCCTCTATCCTTAGACACATTTAATACGTTCCTTTCCTTTTTGGTATTAAACGTTTAATTGTGACGTGTTATTTTGTTCATTTGTAATTGTACGATCTGTGAAAAGCGACAAGCAGAAGCTAGATGCAGTAAGTCGAGGACTAGACACAATGGCGCTTATTAGGAGAGGTCTATGTCTGGCATTGGGCTAAAGCAGCCTGATAGTGGTCCTGGGATAATATGTAGGTATGTACGTAATGAAATATAAAACAGCAATTCTGCAGACTGTTCAACTGTGGATGCTTCATCACTGCATGTAGGTACGTATTTCTATCTAAAATATTGTTGTGGAATACCGGTCAGAAGGTGATGTATTAAGGCACCAAGCGGTGTATCTCATTTCTGAACAGTATAGATCTAGATATGTGATTGACCGCGGGTTAGATTTCACTATGATTTAATTGTGTTACGTTTCTGTGGACTGCGGCAGATAGTTATTTCATAATGTAATCGGCATTTTCTATTTATTTTTAAACATGTTTATGTACCCTCTTTTAATTGTTTAGTAACAACGTGTGAAAATTAGCGTTGGGTAATTTCTTAAATAAGATTTGCTCTTAATTTCAGTAATTTTGAATATGTTAAAAATATTTTTCATTTTTCACAATCGATATAAACAATATTATATTATACTATATATAAAATCTTCAAATACCTTATCGCAGTTTGGCAGAATGTGTGTAAATAATTTTGTCTTTTTGCAATATAACTAAATAAATAAAAAAAACTAATGTTGAAATACAACTTCATACATACATTACTCTTGAGTTTAAAAAATAATTGCTTCGTACATAATGAAATCTCTCGCAAACAAAATAGCCGTATACTTACGAATTATTGTGAGACAATAAAAAATCATGACGTTGTCAATAAACCAAAGAACGACTATAAAAAGCTAGACGGTACTTATTGACATGCACCACATCCGAATATTACGTTTACCAAAACGGCTGACGCATTTAGATTAACCCTATTGATTATACGTTTAGCCAACGTAATACATCGCTAATGAAAACCACACTGAAAAAAAGAATGGAGCTAATCTCATGATTATAGGAGCCATGTCCGAGACGTTATAAAACCATTATAAACGCATTTACCCTTTAACAGATGCGCAACAGGGATATATTTAATGGGCCTTCTATTCATTATTTACTCTATGCGATAATTTTAAAGGATTTCAAATCAAAGCACCTTTAGAACGCTTGTGTTTTGTTCGTTTTAAAATTGGGGTTACAGGCTGGGAATAAACAAAAAAAAGAAGATATAACACAAAACTTTCTTATTCCATTTTTGAAATTTTTCTATTGTAAAGCAATTCTGTAACATCGAGTATGTTACAGCTGAAAGGATAGGCTGTCTGTTTTCTGTATTAAAATCTTTTCAACTCATACATTCAAGCAGTAGTATTAGTTTTCAACGTGCAGATATCTCAAACAGTGTAAGTATAAGAAGTTATTTTTTTATGTGTGTATAACGTACATTATAAATTTG
>DVOY01000175.1:0-13495 GCA_018237585.1 Apyrrothrix maculosa | reverse complement strand
GTCAGCTTTGCAACAGCTCGACCAATGAGGCAGACTACATATATATTATATTTATTGCTAATATAAATTACACCTGGTTCCGTATGGGGTCGGCAGAAGTAGGTATCCTTACAGAACTGATATGTAGACCTAATTTGGAATTTCCCAATTCCCATTACTCAGTATTTGGTGTATATGGTCAAGTGATGGCCTTTTCCTTGGCGACAATATCAAACAGCATTAATATCTGTTTGTTACACTGTTTGTCTGTTCTTTCAACTATCATTTTTTCTACAGGTCTAAACCAATAGAGGAAATGTAACCACTTGCTATTTCTCGTTTTTATACCTACACTGTCATGAACACAACACATTTTTCCTACTATTATTATTAGTAGAGGTTGATAATAGCATTTGACTGTACCATTAGAGCATCATAGGCCTAGGTTTAATCATAGCTCTCATTTGAACGTAACATCACACCTGTAATCCCCGAAGAGGTAGGCAAAGGAGTGTAGTACACTCCCACGTTTCACCACTTACTTTTATATCCCAATATGGAATATGTGATGAGTCTATTGCCAGACACCGGGCCCATGTGAGGGTTTAGGCCATAGTCTACCGTGCTGGCCAAGTGTGGGTTGGCAGACTTCACACACCTTAGAAATCATTTTTTTTTAACTCTTAGATGTGCAAGTTTCCTCACCATATTTTCCTTCACCGTTGTAGCAAGTCCTATTTAAAATTAAAATACAGAATTTTGTAAAGAGGTGTGCGCCAGAATTTGAACCCAGCCTCCCAATGTGAGAGGCTGAATTTCATACCACTATGCTATCACTGCTCTCATTTGAAAATTATGTTAATATAATGCACGTTTTTATGTTATCCTTGTTTAATGTTACTACATCTAAATATAATGATGTTATGTGTTTCATATTATAAGACAAACTATATTTTCAGAGTATCTTATCTTGAAATCTACAATGAGACACTTATTGATCTATTGAATATCGATAAAAAGAACATAAAAATTCAAGACACGTTACAAGGAGTGAAAGTTGATGCAACAGAAAGGGTGACCTCATCACCCGAGGAGGTTCTTGATGTGATGAATGAGGTGAGTAGAAAAATATTTAATAGAACAGTCACCTTCCTCATCATCATCATCAGCTTGGTCATTTCCACTGCTGGACATAGGGCTCCGTGACCGGTTTTTGTCGGCAACCTTCATTCTGAGCAAGTGAGTTGAAGATCACAGAACAAGCTATGTTACACAGCCTATGCATCTGCCCATATATGACCAAGACATGCCACGACTTACTCTGATCAACCAGATTCACTGACCATCACATTACTGAATATTAAATATGCTCTGTAAAATAACATGAAATTGAAAAAGAAGAATACTGGCACTTTTTACCTGATAATAAAAGAGAACTGTTGACATTTAGGAAATTTTTATAGTCAATTTATTTCCCTTCAATCAAGTCAAAAGTGGATATACAGATACTTCTAAAATTGAATGCAATTTAAGGATTTATGTGTTAAGGATTTAAGTGTTTCATGGACATCAAAAAACATTAACAGTATTCTATTTTAATTTCAGGGGAAAGTCAATAGACAGACAGCTGCCACCAATATGAATGAAGAAAGCAGCCGCTCACATTCAATTTTTCAAATAGTAAGTGAATATCTTGAAACAATGTTGCATAGAGAACAGATTGTTATGTGGTATCTACAGATCACAGATTTAGACTTTTGATTTACTCTGGTAGTTTTTATTTATATAAGTTGTACTTATATATTTATATACAAAGATTGTTTTACACACTGCACAATAGCATGAGTATGTTGCCCTTTCGGTACCAAGTTATTTTTATTCCTAAAATATTATTTGCTATGAATTTTTCGCTTTAATATTTCTTGAGATCGTATAAAAATTATTTCTAGCAAACACTAGAGAAAAAGCGATGATTCCTTTTTATAAGACACCCATGACCATCTCTGTTAAGTCAACCCATTTGAACTATATACTTATATTGATCTATTTCATATCACAAGAAATGAATATTTTCAGACAATAGAATCCCGTGAACATATTGAGGGCGAAGAGGAAGTGGGAAGTGTGAATGTGTCACAGCTAAATCTAGTCGATTTAGCAGGCTCAGAGCGAGCCGGTCAGACTGGTGCCACCGGCTTGCGTTTCAAGGAGGGTACACATATCAATAGGTCATTGTCAGCTCTCGCCCTCGTCATTAATCAACTATCTGAGGAGCCTAACAAGTAAGTATGTTTAAATATTGAGTCTTAGTTTAAATATTTAGTTGCATGGACACAATAAATAAATGAGTTGTAGAAAAATAATTGGAATGAAATGTTTTTTAAACATGGCCTTAAGAAGAAAGGAGATTCGTATCCAAGAGTGTTTAAACTGAATTTTTAAATTAAACTAGTGGTCAGTAGCTATCGAAATTCGATCGTGATTTATAAAATTTCAAATACGAACATTATTGAAGTTCTTATGTTAAAGAGTGAACATCAATATGTTTCCCCACACAAAGCCCAGCTTCTCTCTAATTCCCAATTGATTGGAAATTCCTCAAAATTCATGGACATCTCCTCAAAAGGGAACTCTGCTTGTGTTTTGTCAATTTATAACACATTTGACACACACACATATATATGTGTAACACTATTGGTATTGGGAACACCAAAGTGTAGATACAATGTTTATATTAGCGTGTGTGCCGTTGTGTGCCTAATTTGTGTTTTTGTTAAAATAAGGTATATATGGCGTATTATTTATTAACTTTCTGCAGTCATCCTCCATGTGAACTTTAACTATGCCAAGTTTCATACTCGTCCGTTCACCCAAATTTCGTTAAAAGAGGCGCAAAGTTTGATGCTTCACGTATTGATATATAAGGTGAACGTAACATCACGCCTGTAATCCCCGAAGAGGCAGGCAGAGGATTGTAGTACACTCCCACGTTTCACCAGTTACATTACATTCCAATTAAATATGTGTCACTATTCCACAGGCACGTGAACTATCGTGACAGCAAATTGACAAGGATACTCCAGAATTCCTTGGGTGGTAACGCAAAAACAAGCATCATATGTGCGGTGACGCCAGCCGCAGTTGAAGAAACTATATCCACATTACAGTAAGTATAAAAGATTTAAATTAATCAGAATACGTTTGTTGTTGTGTTGTGTTACGCTGACGTATCGAAATGGACCCATCAAGTAAAGTTGCATCAAGGGATTTTAGTTGTCATTGCAAACTATTTTATATGTATATTAAGATGATTCGACCGTCAATCATTGGAAGTCCACTGCTGGACATATTCGTATGTGACACGTAAGGCATAATTTGCAATAGCTGTGTACTTTGAAAACAGTTGGGATACTAAGTTAATTGCCGTAAATAGGGCGGTGCTAGCGGTGCCTAGTCACAAGGTGTAGAAGCTGGAGGGGCGTAGAAATGACCAGAGCGAATCAGAAATACATTGGATTCTACCTACTCTGCAACGTTAACGACGGCGAGAAAATGGCAGTGTAGAATAACCCATACAGTATATTTTTCAAGGGGAGTAATTATAGGAAGTCTCACCGGACGCATAAAAGGCTATTTACGGCACGGACTAATATAGATATAGGAGATAGAAATCTACCGATTAAATAGAATCACAGGATAAGGAAAAATTAAAATTATGTATTGTATTAAATGAATAAAATAAGTGGACATTAACGAAATATAAAGAGGTCTCGACAGAAACTGCATATGCATGTTCAGTCCTATACGGTCAAACATGCGCCTACTACCTGGGTCCTTTTGACCCTAGTAGAACATGCTTTCTGTCTCTCACTCCAATTAATTTTAGCTGCAATGACGATCCTACATTAACTAGGCTTGGTTATGTAAAATGTTAGATATGCCTTTCCTGATTATACCAGTTAAAATCACTTGATATACAAACATAATTTTATTTTTCAGATTTGCAAATAGAGCTAAATCTATCAAGAACAAACCGGCAGTGAATGCAGTCGCGACTAACGCTACTATGATACAACAGCTCACCAAGCAATTGTCGAATTTGAAAACAGAACTCGAATCCAAGAAGAATGTTGAAGTAAGTGTTCAGTGAACACTCTGAGTGCACATTTCTATGAAAATGCGTACTTTTATTTACCATCCGTTTTGCCGTACTTGTCAAATGTCTAGACAATATCGATTAAATTGCATCAACAATGCAACTGCAAGATTCACTGTGCACAAGTGGTCAGCCACATCGTATACAAAGTCGGTTTGACAACATTGTGTATTTCGTATAATAAATAGGTATTTATTATGGAGTCGGTTTGACACTGCTAATGCAATACTAATTGCATGAACATCGTAACCACGTGAGCATATATCAACCAATTGCATTGTCATGTTGTAGATAGAAGGATGTGGTTGGCTAAAGTATTAGTAAAAGTATTCGCTAAAGTATTAGTATCGCTATATTTACAGAAATTTAATTTTACCCTTTACAGAAAGACAATTACACTCTACAAAAGCAGATATCTGCATTACAACGGCTAATTCTTAATGGCTTCGGGCAACGCAGCACCGCTGAAATATTAAACCCGCGAAGAAAACTTGTTCAGCCAAGGAGAATCACAATATCCACTTTTGATTCCATTCAAGAAGAATCAGTGCCCAATGAGCCACAGTTTTTTACGCCAAGTCACAAGTAAGTCAGAATATGTACATTGTCTATATTATTAACATCCAATAAATCTACGTAACTTCACGCCTGTAATCCCCGAAGAGGTAGGCAGAGGAGTGGGAGAGGAGGAGAAGTGGTCTTATTCCATACACACCCGTGACTTAATTTGTGTGCAATTTTAAGATTAAATATCACTGCTGAAGTAAACCACACTGAGGAAACTTGTAAAGTCACGATTGACAAGTGACAAGATGAAGGCCTTAAACTATCTCCCCATCGGAAGAGGATTGCATCTAGTTATAGAAAATAAAAAGGTTTATAATGATACAATAATAAGGCCTATGTTATAATTTATACATAGGGTACACCCGTACCCTACCTGTTTGTCATTTAGGAGCATTTTTATATAAATATGTGTGTATTTATACTTAAAATTTTCCCTTGTTCTCTTATGTTCAATAAAAACCTCACAATAGACCAGTCCCAACAGCACACACTGCTTTAATTAATATCACATAGGGAAAACTTATATTGCTTAAAGGCTACAACTATATCTACTGGGAGAGAGTGTATATGCCAATAGAAGAAAAAAAAATTTGTAATTATATTTCTAATTTGAGTAAAATATACAAAATACTATAATTAAAATAATAATTGTTGGACAATTTTAAATATGTACATATGTACTTTTTATGTAGGTATCTTATTGTTAAAGAACTTTGCTATAGCAGTACAGTGTTTCAAAAACTGTTTTCAAAATTGTTGATTATACCTACATACTGTCCATTTAATATACGATGGAATGTCATTTTAAAAGAAGTTTTTTTTAAATTTAAAACTCTGTCACTCATAAATCACTTTAGACAAGAATAGAATTTGAAAGGGTTTGCACAAATAATTCAGCCATTTATATCATTCTTTTGAATTCTGACTAAATAATAATTTGTGGTAAGTTTAAGAACATTTGGCTCTTTAATACCAACTTGCATGTATTTTATTGTTTAACAAAGATTTTTGTTAATGATTTAGTAATTAAGTACAAAGTGATAATGTACTGTCTCAAAATGTTGTAACATTACATTTATAATCCCTAAAGAGGTAGGCAGAGGAGTGTAGTACACTCCCATGTTTCACCAATTGTTTGTCTCAAAATTTGGTATTGTATTAATTGCAAGGTGTCTGACTGAAACAAGTCCATAAACTAGGCATTAGGATTTATTGCAGATGTCTGATATGGACTGGTGTGGTATGTAATATAAATATTACCATCTTGCTAATGATTTGAGTTTGACAGATCCTATGTTAGCATATCTCAATATTTTATGTATTTTTCCAAAAGTCTTTAACATACAATCAATACACATGTCATTGAACCCATATTGCTTGGCGAATATGTCAGTTTTTTTTAGTCAGATTGACTATTGAACCTTAAACTTTTGTCTCGCTTGTATAACGTTTATATTAATATTATTTAATATTAAATTATTGTTTCTTTATTAGTCGTCCATTGCTCGTGTCCAGATCCCTGCAATTTCCGCCCATCCAGAGAGTGTCGAGTCTAAAAACTCTGCCCGAGGAACCACGACCGGTCACGCCACCGCCTAGAGACAAGAAGGTCAACTTCGACGCTGAGATCATCGAACTCGGTATAATAAACACGAAATAAGTCTTAGTGATGATAGAATAATGAATGTTAAAACAATACAAAAATAGATAAAGTCATGTTAGAATTTCCAATTACACCTCTTGCATTTCAAACTAACTAATCGAGGTTACAGTATTAGAAATGTCTTCAAACCTGAGACTCATCACTTATGTCAATTGGATGATCTAAACTTAACATCATGGTTGTAATCACTGAAGTTGTAGGCAGAGGAGTGCAGCACACTCCCGCCAGTTACCTTTTCATCCCACCATTACACTCCCTATGGGTGAGCCTTGTGCCATACAGCAGGCACAAATCCAAACTCCGAATCACTACCAGTTAATTTGAAATTCTAGTTAGGAAAATCCAATAGTACCCCACCTGGAATTTGAACCCAGGAGTTCTTGATCACTAGTCACACTCCCAACCACTACCACTGAGGCAGATGGCCTTTTGTCAGATCTGTCAAATATTTCATTTAGTGCTTATTACATTTTTATCTGTTTACAGATAGTGACAACGAGTCTACACCTAGTTCATCAATCTGTTCTACATCACCTTATCATAGATGCTATGGTAAATAAATATTTAATTATTAACATTCATAGGGAACACAGACTATAGCGTAAACTTTTACAAGTGATGGTATTTTCTTATTTTACTAAAATATAAACTTACGACCCTTTAAATTTCTCTTTAGTGATTTGTGTTTTTTTTGTTGCGCTCTTTCAGAGATATCTAAAACACCACCTTGTATATTGAGAAAGAATGCAAAGCGAGCAGAGAATGATCTAAAGGACATTGTAAAGCTGACAGAGATAGAGAAAATCTTCACGCCTAGTGTGGTATGTTATATTAGAATAAAGAATTACTATATAATTCATCATTAATTTTGTTTAATACTAAAAATTCATTGCTTTTTCTATCTCACATTCAAAATGTGTACATTTTGGTTTTCTGTCAATTTCTAGGTAGAGTTAATAGAAAAATTAGAACAGAAAACCACGACTATTACTAACTTGGAAGAAGAAATTAACAAATTAAATGTACTGAGTAAAGAAAAAGACTTAAATATGGATAAATTAAAGAGCAAGATTCAAGAAGCTGAAGAGGAAATGAAAGCAATTCGATCAACTAAAGTAAGTTTACTTTCATTCTTTTACAGACTTATGTACTTGTCAAATACATTTTTTGTTACCACCTTCCTTATTTTTAATGAATCATCTGACAAGATTATTTGTATTTAAGCTGGAATTGGAAATACTCTGTAAAGATTACGATACAAAGCTAACAGACTCAGAAGTCTGCTATGAAACATTTAAGAAGAAAGCGAAAAGTAGGGAGGAGGAGTTACTTTCTCTGTTGGAAGAGCAAGCACCTAAAAAGATGCCAATTAATATTAGTGAGTATATAGCAAATGTATTTTCTTATGTATTCCATCTTCAGTAGCAATTTTAGTTATAGTACTCACATAATAAACTTATTTTGACAGGTGCATTTGAAGAAAATAACATGCAACTGATAAATTCAACTGAACAGTCCTATGATATGTCATTAGAAAACAGTGAAGGCAACACCTTACAACTATTAGCCCATCGAGTCCCTGATCTACAGGCACAGCTAGCTATAAAAGATGCCACGATACTAAAATTAGAAGCAACCATCTCTGCTTATGAAGAAACAGTAACTAGTTTACAAAATAGTAATGAAAAATATCAAACAATGTTAAATGATTATAAAGAAAAACTCTGTTGTGTTGAAAACGATGTGCTACGATATAAAAGCACTGTAAATACTTTAAATACAATTATAGAAGCTCACAACGTAAATATACAGTCAGCAGATTACAGTACATTGTCTAAAAACCTGCTTCAAGAAATCCAAATCAAGTTAACGAATAACGATAACTTAAGCACAAATGATAGAGAATTGGATAAGTTAATTGCAAATGAAGAATTCTTAATATCAAATAATGAGAATATTCGACACATTATCCAATCTTTTAGAATGGCTCTGGAATCAAAAAATGAAATGATAAAATCATTGAAAACGTTGTGTATTAGTGAAAATAGTGAAATTTCGAAAGTTAATGTCAATGTGAAAGAGGAACTGCCTAATAATCGAGATGTTGCAACTTTAAATGAAGAGATAAAAATACTTAAGTCACAAACAGATGAGAATGTAATCACAATCAATAAAATGCTACTAGATAAAAACAATAGTGTAGAGATTGAAAAACAGCTTACTACTAAATTAAACGAATTGGAAAAATTAAATACCGATATGTTAAAAATAAAGAAGGATTTTTAAATCAAACTCAAGAACTGAAGAAAGCAAATGAAGAACTCAAGGAACACTTGTTACTGAAAGAACAGGAACTGAAAGCTACGACTGAAAAATACACAAAAGAAATTGAAGATATGTGCCAAAAAATGAGTATTATAAAAGAAGACAATTTGATAAAGGATAATGTTATAGAATCTCTAAACAAAATACATGAAGAAACACAAGAAAATTTGGCCAAAGCTAAATTAGCTGTATGTAAAGTACAAAGTATAATGTCAATGTTAACTGGTAATATTCAAAATGTACCTAATGTAATTGACAATTTTGTATTACTCTTTAATTCTTTGATTAATGACTTGACAAGCCTAGAAAAAGTAGCATCTGAAATTCAACTGCAAAAGCAAGAACTAACGGATCTGATAAAACAGTGTGAAATAGACTATGCAGAGGTTGAAAAGAAAATTGATAATATTATAGAAACCTCTAATGACGATGACTTAATCAAATTTGACTGGGAGAACGTTATGCAAGATGAAAACAAGGTTATATTAGAAAATGGAGAAACAATTCAAAATAATGACATTCGACATTTGTTCCAAGAGGGAGCATTAACTTACAAACACTTTAATTATAAAATAAATAAATTATTAGCAGTTACACAATTAAAACAAAGTAATTACGAACATACAGTCCAAATTAAAAACAACGAAATTGCAGATTTAAAAGCATATATAACTGACATTGAAAATAATATAAAAGATGTTACTAACGAATTACTGTTAGTTCGCCAAGAAAAGGATGATGTGGCGAAAAACAGAAGTCAAATCTTAGAAAATATTTTAAGAAAAACTGTGGAAATGACAATTCATTTTGATATAGAAAATACCATTTCCTGTAAATTAGCAAATGACGAAGATACAATGTATGAGGGAATTCTATTGACTTTATGTAAAATACGGAATCACATTGAAACACTGAACAAGAGTGAAGATGACAATCTAGAAGAAATATTAACAGAAGCTAAAAAGGAAATTCGAAAATTAACGGAACAAAATCTCCAACTGACGAGTGACATCTCCCGAATGGAAACAACAAATATCGATTTATCGGAACAGCTACGTAGAATACGACTGGATAATAAGAAGTTAGCAGAAGATTTGGAGAGCGGTGGTGAAATGCTTGATATTCTACGACAACAGTTAGAGAGTAAAGTAAACGAAATGGATAATATAGCGACAAAGGCTAAACAATGGAAAGATCAATTTGTTAACCTTGACTTCTTAATGAAAGAACAGACGTATGCTTTGCAGTTAGAAAACGCTAATTTTAAGATGAAATATTCAGGATCAATAAAAAGTAACAATGATAAAGGAAGTTGCTACGCCGATAATAACAATGATATTAAATCTTATAAATGGTCAGTTCGTAGCGATACTAATGTTGAACTCAAATCTCCACCAACACTTGTAACTCTCACCTGCAATAGAATACTGTCTAATGACTATGAATCGCTTAGTGAAATTAGTTCTAGTACAAGCACTACTACAAAGAAAATAGATCAAAAGGATGCGGTCTGCCAATGTGATAAACTAGAACTGAAATTGAGAGAGATGAGTGTCGAACATTTAGAACTGAAATCTATTATTGAACAGTTAAAAAGTAAGAATCAAGATTTAAATAAAGAACAAAGTGAATTGGAAAACGAGGTAAAGTCCCTCTTAGATGTTTCTAGCGAATTACATAAAAAAGTAGTTAATCATAGAACAAACCTATCTACGTTGACTGCTACAACATACGCGGAAAACAAGTTCTTGAGTTTCCAGATAAAGTTTTTACAACATCACCACAATCGCTTGCATCATGTTTGTCAGAGGGACATACCATCATTCAAAAAACAATTACAAGAACTCATGACGCTGCTCAATAATGATAATTTTATGTTAAATGATAGTTTTAAAAGACACTCACTGCCAATCTGTCTGGACAGTACTTCTATGCTTTCTAATTTAAAAAATGAATCCATCTTAGATGGAGATATTTTAATGTTAGATACAAACATGACATTAACAACTTCAGGAGACATTACACTTGCAGGACATGACCAAACGTGCTTTGACGTAACTCGAGTACCTGTTTATAAAGATATTTCCTGTCAAACTGCTGATTATGGTCCATTAACAGACTCAACTTTGTTAAATTCTCAGATTACGATAAGCCCGAGTGAAAGTCTAGAAATTAAAGAAAAGATGGAAGAACTCAAAAAAGAAAACAATAAATTACGTGAGATGGTGGACGAATATTTAGTAAGAGTGAAATCTCATAATTTTATAGACAGTCAAACTAGTCCTATCAAAATCGAGAGCCGCCCTGATGATGAATTATTGCAAAAGTATGAAGAGAGTTTAAGAACACAAGAAAACAACTTAAAGGAAATTGAATTGCTTACTCAAAAGTTATCAATTCTAGAATCCGAAAAGTCCAATATGGTACAAGAATACAACAATATTTTACTCGAAATGTCTTCTGCTGATGTATTAATGAAAAAAATTGGCATGCTAGAAAGAGAACAAGCTTCCAAAATAAGCGAACTAGACAAGTTGAAATCAATTTTAAAGAATAAAAATAAAGAAATAGCAGCTTTACAAGAAGAAAATGAAAATCTTTCAACTCAAATAATGGAATTTACTTCCGAATTAGACAATCTACAAAAGAGTCATGACGATTTAAAAATTAATAATTCCGAATTTGCTGAAAAATGTATACAACTACAAAATGTAATAGACACAAGATTATCTATTAATTGCACCAATTGTGGAATTAAGGATAATCTTATCAGTTCTTTAAAAGAAAAATTAGCGTCGGAGTCACACACTAAGCTAACTAGAAGTTTTAGTGACTCTGAGCGATCATCAAGTTACAATACTATTTGTACGTTACAAAGTGAATTGCATGCAGGAAAAGAAGATTGTAACAAATTAAAGGAAGAAGTAACTACAATTAAAAATCACCTAGATCGTAGCAATCTTTCTATTGTTCAGGAAATGGATTTAGATGATAGCATGAGTGATCCAAATAACTTTTCATACACCAAAGATTTGATTACAACAGAGGCTAAGTGTAACTTACCCCATATTCCAGAAGAGCATATTCCAGATATATATAATTTAGATAAAGTTGCTTGCTTTAGCTATTACATAGAAATTACAGGCGCTGATAAAGAAGACTTCGACTATGATGTAAAAATTATAGATGTTATGAAACTATTGTATAATAATATTTTAGCAAAACATACCAATGAAGTAGAAAATTTAGTAAATAAGCTTCGAGATTTCGAAGAATCCAAACATCAATTACAATGTCAATTAGAAAGTATCACTGAAGAATATTCGTGTAAACTAAAAGAAGTCCATCAACAAGGAAGTGAACTTGAAACAATAAAAGATATGCTCGTCCCTATTAAAGACTATATACAAAATTTTAGTAAACAAGAACAGAGGATATTGCACACAGACATCGTATTAAATTTTAAAGAAAGTGTTTTGAAACCAATCGATACTCAATTTGGACTTAACAGTACAAATGTGTTCGATGCTGTCCTAAACATTCTAGTAAGTAAATTCAAATGTGACTTACAGGAGAAAAATATTAAATGTACAAAATTAGAGGAAGATATTAAAAATATTCAGACCGAACTTGGCACAATCAATGACAATTTAACCCAAGTAAAAACTCAATTGACAAAAAAAGAAAATGATTTCGATTTGTTGAAGAAACAGACGGAGCGTATACAAGAAATAAGTAATGCTGTCACGTTAGATATCGTACAAAAAGAAAAGGAACTTGACAAAATTATTACTGAAGGTTGCAGTAAACTAGTGCTGCACAATGTTCTTAAAGAAGACGATCTTAATCGGATATTACCACTAAACAAAAATATCGAATCTGTATTTCATTTAATCATCAAACAGTTTAATGATAATGATATATGGATGAAAGATCAAAAAAAATATTTCGATCAAGAAGTAACTCAAGCTAAAGCTGAATTGGAATCTATGAGTATAGAAATTAAAACACTAACAGATTCATTACATGTGAAAGAATGTGATTTGATTACACAAACAGCTTTGGTCAAAGATTTAAATGAAATCTATGATAAAAAAAGAGAGGAAAATAATTATAACCTGGCTATTATCAATAAAATGAACCAAGAAATAAATATGTTAAAAGAATCTCTATCGCAAAAGGCAACAACAATACAAGCGTTAGAAAATACCTTGACCAAAGAGACACAAAATAAGAATATACAAGATGAAATTACGCAATTACTACACAGCAAAGTAAATTTGGAAACAGAGATTTCCAGCCTAAAATTGATCAATGAAGAAATCCTTAAAGAGAGGGATAATTTTGTGAAACAATTAGAAGAATCTAGTGACAATTTAACGAAAAATAAAAAGGAGTTAACAATATTGACGTCTGACATTCTAATACTAAAAGAGTCCGTCAAAAATAATTTGATTATCATAGAAGACATGAAGCAAGAATTGAAGTTACTGTTTGAAAAAAATTCGCAATTGACCGCCGTACTTCAAGAGAAAACGAAAGACTGCTCGCGTTTGGAGGTGAATATCAAAACGCACGAGAAGAGTGCTGAAATACAAAGCAGAATGATTATGAGGTAATTTCATATAACATGTTGTAATGTATTCTTTGGTTAAAGCAGTAATGCAACGTTTTATTATTCTTTAAAAAGCAGTGATAGCCTAGTGGTATGAAATTCAGCCTCTCACTCCGGGAGGCCGGGTTCAAATCTATGGCGCGCACCTCTTTACAAAATGTGCGTTTTAAGTTTAAATATCACTTGCTAT
>DVOY01000174.1:0-13515 GCA_018237585.1 Apyrrothrix maculosa | reverse complement strand
GTAAGTATAACGTAATGAAAGCGTAACGAAACCGCGTATCGCGCGCATCGAGTTTAAATCATACATCAGTCTATATTTCATCCGGCGACGGTCAATGTGGCGCGGTGCAGGAGATCACGTTGGCTGCATGCGCTCAGCCGACAATCTTACTGTCGTAGGCGAAATTGCGAACACAGGGGCCTACCGCTGCACACGTTCCGAAGGACGGGCGGCTGACGCGGGTCAGATGTTCGCAAACCGGATTTACCCAGCGCAAGTCGCTCGGAGCGTGTACAATGGTACTTATTGAAAGCAATATTCACTTTCATAACAACAACGGAATAATTCTCACTAAACATGAACGCATTCTTCCGCAAAGGCTCAGTCGAAGTGACGATTTTGCAAGGTGATTAAAGTCATTAACATTATTTGGACCGCTTGTTCAAATAAAACGCAATGTCACTGAAGAGTTATAATTAAACTATAAAGCAACATTAAACGCTACTAATAATTGAAAAAAAAATCGATTTCAAGGAAGCCTCTCCGTGTTAGAACAGTTGACTTTTTAAATATAGAATTTATTAGTGACTTTAATCCCAATGTTTGTTTTCTTTATAATACAATTCTAGTACAATATACTGACCGAGCTTTAGGATCGACAAATCATGTCGAACACAATAATTGCCATTTTTTATACAACTACAACAAATTCTGTGGAAACTATACAAGTTAAAAAAAATATCATTCTTACACTGATAAGTAGGGCAGTAGACAAATATTCTTGAGGCACTGTCTACAAACAAAATTAATCAGACAAGTTATTTTATCAATCATATTTTCACGTATTAAAATCCTTAGGTAAAAAATCTTAAATCTCCTCAGAGTCCTTAAAGGCAGTTTAAAAAGATTGGTTGGCCACTAATCCGTATCTCCACCGAGCCACACGGGAGCAGCTCAATAGTCTATGGTCCCCGCGGCTGCGGGACAGACGCAACACCACGTAACAGAAAGTTACAGTATGTTTATTAATTTTTTTATCATTGGGGATCATCCATAAACCATGTATGTAATATTTTCTCTTTTTTTAATATCGAATAATAGATGAATATAACATTTTGTGCCGTTAATTTGCTTACTTTAAACATTTGACTCAAATATAATGTGGAAAAGTTGAGATGGACACAACGGCACTCGCCAGGCTAACCTTAAGGTTTATGTGGAGAAAGAAAGATTTATGGACAACTCCCTTACATTTAACATAAAATGTTTGTTAATCAAGTGTAAAAAAGATAGCCGCAAAAAGTCATCTTTGTGAACACATCCATATTTGGAATACCAACATTTTAAAACCCTCATTAGAAATAAATTCAATCTGTAGTGTTTCTGTCAGCGTGCCTCGTTAGTTACAGTTGTGCACGTAACTGGTGGGAGATGGTACAAAAAATCGATTTAACGGTCCAATCGATTCATCACAATCGACAACGATCTAATCCAAGCGAATACTTAATCAATATAGATTAAAAAATAATTGCTTCGTACATTTCTACACGTGATTTCCTTTTAGTCTTTCAAAGACCAGTACAAATTATAAGAGAAACGTGATAAAAGGGAAAAATCACTGGTATCGAATAATATTGTATAAGTAAAGAATATTTTAGGCCCCGCATAACTCTTATATTTTTTTCTTCAAAATAAAAGATATTTAATCATTCAACTTTATAAACAGGTACACGCGTACATTCGACTAAAATGTCAAATTATAGCAATTAGCTACACATAGGTAATTTCTGAAAAATCCCTACGGTTTTATAAACTTTTTCACTACTTAAATTGAAATGCATAATTCGACATCGGCAGTCAGTTACCTCCATTCAACATCGATTCGATTCAGTTATCTCTCACTTAAACTTAGGTGCCGCGGTGAACATACCAATACTAAAGATGCAATGTTATTGAACCGGTTTTAATAAATAGGACATTTTCAAATGCATACAAAAGTCAGGACCGCGACGGTCCATCTTAACGGTCCAATGGAAGACTATTTTCGTAAACAATAATTCGTATCAGAACGAACATCTGAGAAGTGTCAACAATATACTTCGAACGAAACACATGACCACGTAAATGCAGTTCTTAACTATGGTGCAGTATCGAAGATACGGAAACACTAATTAATCCCTTGTATTGGAGCGTATCGGACTATGAGATTTTAAAATTTATAATTATAAGCCAGACATACACATACATACTCACAGCGATATTGAACACTCCACGATTCTATAGGATGCTCTCTACGGTATTTATAATATAAATAGTCGTTCCCACTAGTATCGAGACAATACGATTTGTGCACGCTACGACTCATATTGTTATGATCACATTGACGCCTTCAAACTTATCATCTAGCTTAATTTAATATATAACTAAAACTTAATTATTAAAACTAGGTACGCTCGTTTCTGTTTCTGTGGAATGCTCTTTTTATAAATAAAGATCTCACTCGAGTGCGGGCGCGAGCGGAGCCCGAGGCGGGGCTTCGCACGTCAGTACCGGGCCCGCGAGAACCAGAGAATTCGATGTCGTATATTACACGGATCCACTCGTACGGAACACTAACGAGTAAGGTATTTTACATTTAACACTAATATTTACAAAACTAGTTTGTGCTTTCACTAGTCGACACGTGACAGGCCGAGCGGCCGCTCCGCCCACGGATCGATTCCGGCATCGGTCCGTCCGCACACAGTCTACAACATTCAAAGCGCACAACACTCCTACACAGTCCGTGGCTTACGCGAGATCACAGTGTATAATTATGGCTACTGGCATTGAACTTTATTTCCCGGCGGGATCACTCGTAGTTCGACACTTCACTGTCACATGATCGCACGCACGGTGCGGCGCGTGCGGCGCGCGGCTCGCGGCGCGCGGCCCGCGGCGCGGGGCGGGGTGGTCATCACGCGTGCCGCCGCCGGCTCACTTAGGGGGCGTCGGGAAGGAGTTGACGACCGCCTGCGTGCTGGCCAGCACGGCTGCGGCTGCAAACAGAAGCGTCATTAGTGCCCGGCGCACTGCGGCGGGCGCGCGGCCGCGGCTATCGCGCCCCTGCAACAATCAACGCAATACATTAGCTGCGGCGCGCGGGCCGCTAACGGCGGGTAGGCGCGGGGGGCGTGTAGTTACCGGGGTAGGGCGGCGGATAGAGCGGGTAGCCGAGCCCCACGTGCGTGTGGTGGTGCGTGTGCACGTGGCGCTGCGGCGGCGGCGAGCGCGCCGGCTCCTTGGGCGCGTCGGCGCGCGGCGGCTTGCCCTGCGGCGACTTGGCGTGCTCCTGCAGCTCGTGGATCTTGTGCGGGCCGTGCGGGCCGTGCGCGGCGTGCGGCGCGTGTGGGCCGTGCGCGGCGTGCGGTGCGTGCGGCGCGTGCGGCCCGTAGCCGTACTGCGCGCCGTGACCGGGCAGCAGGTCCAGTTTGGAGGGCGCGCCGGGCCGCGACAGGTCCTCGGGCGCGTGGTAGCGCGGCACGGTCCAGCCGCCGCCGAAGCCGCCCACCAGCATGGGGCTGAGCGGCGCGCGGTACACGGGGTCGAAGGGCAGCGCGCCGTAGTGCGGCGGCTGCATGTAGGGCGGCAGGTAGTACTGCGAGGTGGGCGGCGGAGGCGGGCCCTGGGTCTCGGTCGTGGGCTTCTGGCCCTCTTGCTTCACCTGAAATAAGTGTCATTTGATGAATTATAGTTCATTACGAACGACGTCACATTTTTTTATTTCGCAAGTCCGGTAATCTAATTTAATACTTTAAATTAATACTTAATACTTTAAATTCTTGTATATGTATATATTTTTATATAATTGGTTTCTCCGCAACGACTTGAACGATTTACTAAGACTAACGATAGGCTCACCACCTACTCCATATTGGGACGTAAACGTAACTGGTGAAGCGTGGGAGTGTACTACACTCCTCTGCCTACCTCTTCGGGGATTACAGAAGTGATGTAACAACATTTCGTATTTCGTTCTTATTTAATGCATCATATAATGTGTTACCTTGACCTCCTCCTTAGACTTGTCGTCCTTGTCTTTAATGGGGGGCTTGTGTGCGGGCTGGGGCGGACGCGGCGCTCCGGCGCCTGGCGGCGGAGCTCCCGGCCCGCCCGGCTTCACCTCGCTGCTGCCCTCCTTACGCCTCTGCTCCAGAGTCATGTAATACCTGGAAGTCAATTACATCATGTAACCCGTTCACCTAATCATGATATTTCCTAGTTTCTGGAAAAATCGCGTAGCAGACAAGTATCCAGTCGATCGAATGCAGCTGATAATAAAAATTATTATGAAATAAGTTGGTAAAGTCTTTGCTGTTTCTAACCTCATATGCAACTATTTAGACCAGAGCACAGCAATGGAGGTATGACTAATAAATATGCTTGGAAAGAAGCAGTGGTCTTTTCAATCACATACCTTAACACATCTAGATCCATACCGTGCACTTGCCTGGCTACGTCACAATTAACACCTGGTTTTTATTTAACGACTTCCAACCCAAATTCATTTTAGGCAGCCTGTGGTTTTGAATAAAATAAAAAAAGTATTGTTTCTTTTACCTTCTGAACTCGTCTTCCCTGCCGAGGGGCGGTCGCTGGAAAGCGTATGTGCCCATCTGGGCCTTCATCTCGATACTCTCCTTCAAGATCTGATGGTTGTCGTTAGGCCTAGCTGGGTTCTCTTTCCCATCAATGGGACGAGGCTGCTTGGTCTTGTCAAGCGGACTTGGGGTCGTTTTCGACCGATCTTCCTTGCTCTTATCTTCTAAGGGAGTCCCAGGGGGCGCGCCTGGCTCCACATTGTAGGGAAAATTCGGCACATAATTGTAAGGATAGAAATGCTGGGGCAACACTTTCTGTGGACCGCTCTCGGGTTTGCCGTCCTGGAAAAGAAGACAATTTGTAGTCACACTATATCCCCCTCAAAAGTTAAAAGTAGGTTTTAGATATTGTTGTTAAGCAGTGATTGCCTATTGGTATGAAATTCAGCCTCTCACTCCGGGAGGCGGGGTTCAAATCCTGGCGCGCACCTCTTTACAAAATGTGCGTTTTAAGTTTAAATATCACTTGCTATAACCGTGAAGGAAATCATCGTGAGGAAACCTGCACACCTTAGAGTTTAAAAAAATGTTTTCTAAGGTGTGTGAAGTCTGCCAACCCGCACTTGGCCAGCGCGGTAGACTATGGCCTTAACCCCCTCTAGTGCCCGGTGTATGGCAATACTATACTCTTGTATAGTAGAGGTAGGCACAAGAGTATACTACACTCTTGTGCCTACCTCTTCGGGGATTACAGGCGTGATATTACGTTATTTTACTATTGGAAATTCTACTTATTGAAGCCCGCGGTTTCACCCGTGTTGCATATGGTAATCAAGATCAACAACCCTTTTTATCGCCAGTTTGAGACAGATCTCCTTACAGAATGAGACGGGTTAAGGCCATATTCTACCGCGCCAGCTAATTTAGAATTAGCATAAGCCCTTAGAGAACATCAAGGAGTACTTTAAGATGTGAAGATTTTTCACAACGTTTTTTTTTTCATGTTATTATCTATGGAATTATAACTTTGTAATATGAGATTGTAATCTTTTGAACTAAATTTTAAATTCAGAAAAGGTTCAAGAAATCTTCTATACAGACACTTGATTGAACAACTTCCGCTCAATCCTTTGTGAGAATGAGGAAAAATTTAGAAGATAATACTCACTTTAAGATCTGTCTTTGGATCTCCTTTAGTGAGGTCTTCCTTTCCTTTGTCCGCGGGGGGTGGTGCCGCGGGGGGGTGCGTGGCCGTCATGTAAGGGGGTTGACCGTAGTACTGAAATACACATGGAAAAATCATCCATTTGTTACCCGGACATTACTTAAATGTTAAATACATTTATATTTCTTGTGCTATTCAATTATTCATTAACTGCTTTGAAATTCAGTATCAAAACATTATTCTACAAGTGCATGTAATTAATAGTTATTTAATGCTTAATTACAATGTACGTACAAATTAACCTCAATGAAACATTTACAATCGACAATGTCGTATATGGGCCATAATTATAGCTCATACAAACAATAAGGTCCAGTAGGACGTAAATTAAACAACCGTTTGATACAAATAACCCGCGTTACCTGATGGTACACGGGGAAGGGTCGGTGGCCGGCGTCGGTGTCGGGGGGGCCCTCCGCCGGCGCGGTGTCGTCGGAGATGTCGGAGTACGCGGGGGAGCGGACCCCCGGCGTGGGGGACCGCCGGCCTCTCCTCTTGCCCGGCGACTCGTCCGGAGGCGACTCTGTTGATTTCCTTTCCTCTGACGGCATGAGAGCTGACCGTGGTTTTACCTGGAACGAGATGTAAAAGTATAAATTACGAATAAAAGTTAAGCAGTTCGTTCTATGCTTTAGCTGCGTTATTTGCTATGCGTCTAGTAATTCTTTGGTAGTAACGGTTGACGGCAGAAACTATATACGAATATATAAATATTATGGTCCATAAGGAAGCCTCACTTAGTTGCTACGATCCAATGAGCTGTAGAAATACTGGCTCATACATAACCCAAGGTGTTATTTAGTCATACTTTCCTAACTCTTTCGTTGCTTGACACAAAATGGTCACAGATTACAGCATATATTCTAAGCGTATATGCTAATACTACTGCATATTTTAAATATGTTTGATAAATATATATGCTAATATCTCCCGTATGTCATAATGATCTATAATATAATCGAACAACATAAATCAAAATGTTTATCAACAGATTTTAATTGTTGCAATTAATCATGCTTATCTGATACTGGCTGGCGTTGCGTCATAGGTGCTCGCCTTGACAGTGATATAATAAATAAAGTGGTTTGAAGCCAGAATGTGTTATGTTTACCTTGAACTGAGTTGGCTGCAGCGTGGGCAGGGGTTCAGGGGGTGGGGTGGATGGTACTGGGGGGGTCTGCGGTCTCTCGGACTGCGGCGCCGGCTCGGGAGTCGTAGCGAACTCTTCGAATCGAGGCTGAGGCGACGCTTCCACCGGGTCGGTCTTCTCGGGAGACTTTTCTGGTGATTTATCGCTCTTAACATCTGGCGACTTCGCGGGAGTTGGAGATTTGACTGGTGTGGCCGGTGTCGCGGGTTCCGACGGAGGGCGGGCGGGTGAGGCTGGCTCCGGCGTCGGTTCCTCCTGTTCTGAACTGGAGCCGTCCTTATCGTCTTCATCTGGCGACCCGTGTGCGTGTGACCGGTGATACTTGAGACCGTTTGCGTGTTTATACTTTTTGGAGCAATTAGGTTCGGGGCATTCGAGAAGGACGGGGTCAGGTGGTGGAGACGAGGGCGTCGGCGGGGGGCGCTTCGCTTTCGGCGTTGGGGGACGTTCCTCGGCATCCGAGGCTCGTTTCCTCTTAGAATCTGGCCTGGGCGGTGTGAAGGGGGTAGGGGAAGGCAGTGCTCTCCGACCCTTCGCACCACCATTCCGCAGCTTGCTATGCACTGAGGATCTTGTCTCTGTGAAATTTGTCATATCAGTGGGCGCCGCGCCCCTCCCGCGTTTCGCGCGACCTTTCGGTGTCCGCGCATCTAGCTCTTCAGTGGGCGAATCACAAAACCTGAAGAGAACAAAACAAGCCGTGAAACACTATTTCATAGGTAAATAAAGAAACAAAATGACAAAGCTTAAAAACGACGAAAATTTTTAACGTATCACTCGAGGTAATAAATATGACCTCGTTTATTTAAACCCATTAGAACAATCTAGCTCTGCATGTATAAATCACACGCGCCATTTGCCAGCGCTGACAATTGGTTTAGAAATATAATCTCGTCGAAGGAATCTCCTCGACCTAGCGCGTATTAAGGTTGAAACAAACATTCACCGAGCTAAGCCAATGTTTCACGTTGTATGTGATATAGCGAAGCCATTTGTTTATTTATTTTACCATTAGGCGGCTTTAATGCCTAGCGGCATACTCTACTAGTCAACCCTTATTTGTGAACTATTGTACTGGATGTTATAAATGGGAAAGTACAACAA
Source organism: Apyrrothrix maculosa (assembly GCA_018237585.1). Lineage (NCBI taxonomy): Eukaryota > Metazoa > Arthropoda > Insecta > Lepidoptera > Hesperiidae > Apyrrothrix > Apyrrothrix maculosa. The sequence continues at coordinate 5,477 of DVOY01000174.1, read as the reverse complement.
AAAAGGTGACAAAACAAAAACTTTAACATGAATAAAATACGTTACGTTACACGAGGTTTATTTTTATTATATTTAACAGTGTTTATAGATTAATAGTTATCTATTGAAATACACCGCACCACTATCAACAGTTCAACATGCGATGAATATTACACAACTAGCGATCGCTCGCGAGTTGAAAAAAAAATTTTATTTCAATGTTGTTTTTTCCAGTTTTGTTATGTGTCTGGGTATATAATCAACTATGTAATTATGTACTGTGAAATATATAGACGCGCGTGATTATGTGTCTAGCTACTTTAACGACATGGGTTCACCACCTATTCCGTAATGGGACGTAAACGTAACAGGTGAAACGTGGGAGTATACTACACTCTGCCTATATCTTCGGGGATTACAGGCGTGATGTTACATTTAAAACTGCAGCAATGGCTTATTCACTTCCCTATAAATATTATATCCTTTACATGATAAAGTATTTCTCAAAATACACCACCAAATCATATTCGTTGTTAAATACAAAGTTGTAATGACACCTTCATGCAAACTGCTTCATAACATACTTTAAAATATAAACCGTATATAAGTTTTATAAAACCATAAAACTATGTAAATTAAAAGCCGCAAATCGTAACAACACTGAATATTTTATGGTCTGCAATCCATTAGCCTCCTGCTGCTAGACTCAGGTTTAATGCATCCGAGACGCGCAAACGTTTAGCTGTGGTAGCAATAAGAACGTGTACCTAGTATTTTCAAACTGACTGCGTCAGTGTGGGCTCTTAGAAATAGGAAAATATTCTTCAAACGGTCACTCATCAAAGAGCGGATCGGGCTTATGAGTTGCGTTATTTATATACCCTTTTTGATACACCACCACGAGAAAGCTGGAGGGTATTAAGTAATAAATTCAAGCTCCATTATACCTCGGTGGAGCCCAGTCATGCCTCGTGCAGTCCAGAAGCGTTCCAACGTAAGTCTTCCCCCGCCAAGTAACGTTAACCACTAAAACTCCTGAAACAAGAAAATATCAACATGATAATATATTCCAACTGTGATGTACTAAAAGAGCCTATATGGATGTACAAGTATATACGTAAGCTGGGAGAGATAGCTTCCAGACAAGGGGGAATTAGTTTTAAAGTAAGAATGGAACGCAATGTAAAGTATTTATGGGGATGGCTTCCAGACATGGGGGAGCGAAAGACCTCTAAACGTATATTAAAACTGTATTTACTGTGTTTTTTATTATTACGTAAGAATATTATTAAATACGAGTATATCTTAATACAGATTAACCTGTTATGCGCGAATGAAATTTGTAGCATTCACAAGTTACGCGGGATTTATATAAGATATTTTTTTCAACCCTTTTATCGTTCCACTGTTGGACACGGGTCTCCTCTCAGAAATAGAGCGTTAAGGCCATAGTCTGCCACGCTGGTCAAGTGGGGGTTTTGCAGATTTCATACGCCTTAGAGAATTTTTTTAAGAGTTGTAAAAATTAATGGAGACAAAGTTGGACTTCTACAACGTACACATGTTAGTAAAATGGATTTAGTAACATGACATGTCGTTGATGTTACATGACGATGTAAGAGGCGTAGGACTAGTTAGTTTGAAATTGAGCGCAGGAGGATGTAGGGCGAAATTGATGCAGCCGAGTCATTGGGAGCGAACGGCGCCTGTACTCCTATCCAATTTGTCAGAGCACTCATTTGCATAGGGGAGGCCGGGGCGAGGCGGCCGCGGAACGTGACTTTAGCCGCATTTAGGAAGGCCCACGTTATGCTAAACCACCCCGGCTTATCGCGCTGGCGTGCTAACTTATGCAAATTTAATTAATCAATTTCACCCTCACCGCCCCGAGCTTTTTCTTTTAAAACACATCTTTTTTCAACGCATCATCGGTCGGCTTTTTCTCTATGAATTTATATTGGATTCGATTTCGGTTTATTTCTTTGTCTTTCGCCAATCCAATCATATTTGTTTGTAATGTATTTTGTGTGCGCGTCGAACGAATTGTGATAAAAATAAGGGTCGAGAACAATCCCTTTTTAATCCCCTGCGAGTTTGTCGACGGCACGATTTTATGAGCGGGATCGTCCAATCGTAAATAGCATCTAGTGTTAGAGATGTTCGGAATATTGAGATTTTATATCTTTTGCCCTTTTTGAATTACATCGAAATAACAAAACCATACCGCAATTTATAAACTTGTATACCTTATTGTAAAAACATAATGGCATACATTATATCTACAACTACTAAAAACATAACATAACTAACTACTATATTAAAAAGGATGACAACATACAAAGGTATATCATATGGTTAACTACGAGAAAACAAGCTAACATACCGTAACTAATGATTCGTAAATACTAGTTTATCACAGTACAACATAAACTCAATTTAATGGTTTCGTGAAAGAATAAAGAAACGAAACAAAACTGTGTATCCCGCACTGAAATGGATACGCGCGACCACGCGATGTCTCAATAACTCTGAGCCTTTATTTATTGTCTCACGAAACAATGACCACATAAAGCATTTCTCTATAAGCCATTAGCATAAAATGAGCGAGTTATTGTACGCACAGATCCCACAGACAACGTGACAGATGAATCATATTGTCAACGAGATATCATAAGTGATGTGATGAATTCATGTGTATTTATTTGTACCTTTAAATGGCGGAAGTAAACTTCAGTCGACAGTTAATGCAGATTCGTGTGCCTACTCATAAAATGCCTTTGTTACGTCCGCTATTTATTTGTGCTGTAACGATTTTATGACGGCTGTTTGCTGTTTACATGAAGCGGTACTTAATTAGGTAATGACATACACGGTCACGTACAATACGGGGTATGATGCGTCAGTAAAAAAATACGCTTCTCGTCTGTTGAGCGAAGATTTATTTTTACGAGCGGTGGAGGGAGTGCTTTTTTAAATATACTCTGTAATGCCATGATCCACGTGACACGTGCACTTTTAATATTAAAAGTATTAATGATCTCTCAAACATAATGCCAGCGCGCGGTGTGAGAAACGGAGCGTATATCATATTGTATTAGTAGTGTACCATCACGCCAGGTCCCTTATAGGGTATGCAGAGAACACCGAGTGCCAAATGTGTTCTTCCTTACAGATCTGACGTGCTTCTATAAAATATATAAAAGTATGAAAATATAAACGAAAGTAAATCGAGTTCGCGAGTTACGCAAATATTTTTATCTGTATTTTTCCAGGCACAAACTTGCGTGTTTAATTATTTAAAGGCGGGCCCAAGTTCGCGAGTGACACAGTCGGTGGAAATATTTAAAGAGCAGGCGGAGGGTTTCAGTGAGTTTTCCTTCCAGGAAATTGTTGGACGCGTTTCGGTTTTATTATTTAAGGGTGGTTTTCCCTTATAAATGGTTAATACGGGCGACCGGTCACGGAAAAGTTGAATTAGGAGCGTGGGTCTGTTTGCGTGTTCGGCTTGACTCAATCGGTCCGACGTCTGTAATGGGCCGATGGTCAATCGTTAGCGCGGATTTTATTCTGCCTCTAATAATAACGTAATTAATCAAACGAAACAACCTTATAATTTTACATATAATTGGGTATTTACATTACAAATTAATATAACTTGTGAAGGTCACGAGTGAATTCATAGTTCAATATATTAATATATTTAAGTATTCTTCATAATTATTAGACACAATAAGATAAGATTAAAAATGGCTATTTTTACTACAAAATTATCAGTAGTTTTTAACGTAAAGGCAAATAAATAACTCGAAAATATATGCAATGTTTAATTTATAATATATTTTAGAAAGTAAAACCTAACTTACAAAGCCACTAGCCATGATACGTGGTTAAAAATGCCATGATACGTGAGGAAAAGTAATTTAGAAAGCCTCATGTCCTTCGTATACCATCACATAACATTACAAACGGACATAATGATGGAAAGTAACCGTATGTAGAGGGTTTGTATCTTTAATTGCTATGTTTAATTAAAAAGTATGTTCAATTCCACCGGTCGCTGACATGGAATCATTAGGGGCAATTTTAACAACCTCACCCCATGTTGACCGCTCAGTTATCTACAAAATATTCAATTTATCCGTATAATTAAAGTAACTAAGAGGAATCTATTAACAAATGTCGGCGCGGGCTGATTAAGATCGCCAGCCATACCAGGAGCGCAGCGGAGTGAAATAGGTTCATTTAGGCGGCGCTAATTACGAGGTAATCAACGTACTAATGGCCGACCGCGCCGCGTCCCCCGCTCGAAGGCTTTTCAAACTCGTTCTATTCGTTTCGCTAGGCTTTCCGTGCTTTTTACAGCTATTTAAAATCGGCTACATCGCGTGTTTTTGTTTGTTGGGCCTTTGAAACAGATTTTATATCGAGATACGCCCGTTAAAAGTTATGAAGTCTGCGTTGTACCTTGTGAAGTTTCAGTAATCATTTATTATACTTCGTAGTGTGATGGATGTTGACAGTTTCGGTACAGAAACAATGAGAGTGAAATGGTAATAACTGGCAACATTTGTTATATTTAAGACGTTTAGTATCAAATAACTTTCTCACGTTTGCCGGTACTTTTCTCGATGCTTTTTTCAACTTGCCTCCCTAAAGCCCTAAACGCGAGTGCTTATTATAAGTTTCATGACTTTACGAGTTCGTTCCTGTTATACAGAAAAAAGTATGAACTGACTGGTTGATAAGAAGAAGAAACAAATACAACGTAACATCACGTTATGAACTCCGAAGAGGTAGGCAGAGAAGTGGAGTACACTCCCACGTTTCACCAGTTACTTTTACGTCCGATTATGGAATAGGGGGTGAGTCTATTGTCATTAGAAGTTTCTACTAGAAATCCAATAGTACTCGATCTGGAATTTGAAATTAAGACCTTTTAATCCCTAGTCGCGCTTGCAAACGGTAAAAAAAAAACGATTGTATAACTCCAATGTGTCGATGTCCCGGCCAAGTGGACGGTAATATTCGTTACGCAATAATTTTTTTTCCTGTGACCACCCATCACACCGAACTATGTTCGTCATTGGAACGGTACATCGATTATATATCGATATTATGATCTTGATTAATCACTAAAAAGCATAGTATCTGTCAAGCTACATGATTCCAATAAGGCGATGGCGAGCATTACTATTTAGAAAGAAGACACGTGTCCAACACAAGAATGACGATGATGATGATGATGATGATGAAGTACAGGGTCAAGTGATGATTCTTCTTAACAAATTCTTTTTTATAAAATCGTTTTGTCGACTGATAAATACATTTCTATACAACATCCGTGAATAAAGATGCGAAGGGCACTCGGGCGGTCGTTTAAAAAACACTGGCCGTCGAACATATGTGCCTACATTGTATTTGTATTAAGAATTGTATATATTTAGACAGTATCAATTTGTGCATCTAAATAAACGCACGTATATCAGGCTCTGCAGTTT
>DVOY01000173.1:0-13545 GCA_018237585.1 Apyrrothrix maculosa | reverse complement strand
CCTTTCAAGCTTCGTATCGCCCATTCAATCTCTTTCATTGTAATATCTTCACATGCAGGCACAGAAATGTTATCAATATGTACTTTAGTACCTAATATGTTCAGTGTTGTGACTTTCGACGTGCTTGTGTTATATAATTTAGAAAAAAAAAATCATCAGTTTTTCTACGCATCTGTCACATTTGTGCCCATCGTGTGCCAAACATGTTCATGCTTATAGACATAATATGTTAAAGCCGATTAAAACGATAATTTAGATTTATTTTGCATATTTATCAGGTGTAACCATGAACATTATTTTATTTATTTATTTAAATGGTACACCAACAGCTCATAGACTTAACAATAAACATTGGATTAATATAAAATAGTTATGATTCCAACCTACTCACCAATAGCAGGTTTGAGACATCATTCAAATCAAATGTGTGTAATAATATTGTGATAATTATGATGAGAGTATCGTGCGACATTGGAACGTTAAAAACGAAAGTAAACAATGACGGTAACGGTATAATTTATACCATTTATCTATACAAATAATTTAAATATACAAACAGATATTTATGACTATCGTACAGTATAATTTCCAGTTTAGTGAACCAATAAAATAAAAAACTTGTGATATTTACTAGCCAACTTCATGTAGTGGATTTCATGTGACGGCGTGCGCAAGCATCGTAAAATTTCACTGTTCTCATTTTTTGCAAACTCACCAAAAGAAGTATCTTTATACCTTTTTATCGTTCCACTGTTGGAACACATATCTCCTCTCAGAATGAGAGGGTTAGGCCATAGTCTACCACGCTGGCCAAGTGCAGGTTGGTAGACTTCACAATGCTTTAGAGATTTTTATTGTATGAACTCTAAAGTGAGCAGGTTTCCTCACAATGTTTTCCTTCCCCGTTATAGCAAGTGATACTACGCCTTTAAACGCACATTTTAAAAAGAGGCGCGAGCCAGGATTTGAACCCGGGCCCCCGAAGTGAGAGTGGAATATCAAACCACTAGGCTATCACTACCTTAAAAACGTATAGCTTCAATAAAATAAATGAAGTAATCGTTGGCGCGCAGGCACCGTGCTGCACTCGTTTATGATGGCGACGAGCGCGGCGCTGGGCGCGCGCGATAACGTGGCGGCCGTGCGCGCGCTTGAGCACGCCACCGCGCGCCGCGCTCGCCGCCGCGCCTTCGCCGGCGTCTTCACCACCAACACCAGCCCGCTCACGCAGGTACGCGCTCGACCTACCACCGGGAGCTCCGTTCACAATGTGGAAGCTCAACTTTGAGCTCAGTTCAAAATGTAGTTGATCAATTTAGAGCTCAGGCTAAAATATAAAAAAATACGAATGAATAAAAATTTCGTATTACATATTGTAACTGGTAAAGCCAGTCCCGTGCCAGTAATACGTCTAGTATAGTATTTAACCTTTCATTTGAATCCGATCTAAATATCTTGGCCTTCAAATCTTGGGAACACTTTTTTACACTTTATTCATTAAGAAAATTAAATTATCTACAACATTCTACAGATTCACGTTATCTCTGTAAAATGTCATGTAAATCAATTCAAAACTTGTAACACGAAAACCAGACAGACATACAGCTATTTTCGCATTTATGTATAACATTGATATATTTAAATAACATGTAGGATTTATCGTAATAAAATACATCTATTAACCTATTAATTATCTACCTATCTACCAATTTAAAAATTATCCTCTGTAAATAATATTCAATTAAACTATATAACAAATTTTAAACAGCAACTGGGTACTGACGTCCTTGGCTTCCAAACGCTGCTGGACTACCAGATCAATCAGTACGTGGACCCGAACGGCGACAGGATATTCGGCGCAGCTCCAGACGACATGCGAGCCATAGTCTGCTGGAAACCAGTCAAGTAAATTACCACTAAGATTTCACCTGCAAGAAGTGATCGTTAAAATACCTTAGAATTAATAACATTCCAGCCCAATCGAATATCATTATAATCATATAACAACTTGCAGCTGCTCGAAACCACGAATTAGTATTAATAAACGGAAAATCCGAATCGAGATGTCAAACAGTTTTAGAAGTCTGGCGAAAAACGTGTCAAGAAATCTTATACAGGAGTGTAGGATTTCATTCAATAATGAATAATATGCCTTTTACGTTTCATTTGATGTAGTTTGACACCAGATTGGAGATAAGCTGTATGCAGGTTTTGTGATCGTTTTATATAAGGATAATCGAATTTTATTTGACATGTATTGTTTAATACTTATTAATATTTTAGTATTATGTACAGTACAAAACTTGTTGTTACGTTTAATGTTATGATCAATATTATTCTTTATAGAAAATGAAAATACCAGGCGATAAATAATAAAAAAAAACTACATTTTCTAATTCGTATTCTTTCAGTTTTATAGATCGGGAGCAACGCAAATGATTTGTTCTTTGTACAATGTGTTTTTTTAAAACTTGTAAACAGTTTATGTCAATGTCGAGCTATTTGGTTTTAGAAAAAAAGATATTGTTGTGGCCAGTAATGCACGCACAATTTTGACATTCTTCAACTGGTGCTTGAAAATAAAATACGCAAATACGACATATGTCTCTTGTTTTGTGCTGTATTTTAATTGATGTCATACCTTGCCTTACTTAGCGTAGAATTTACGGTTATTCTAGACCTCAGTTGTAACAAATGAGGAATGAAGGACAGATCTCTTAAAATTTTAACCAAGATTGTCAATGAGATGTTACAGATAAAAAACATGTTTTAGACGATGTATGACTAAGTACAGTGGGACACAACATGTGTAATTTATAAATTTTATTCTTATTTATTTCCATCTGTCTCATACTATTTACTGTATTGTTTATTAATTAATTTTAATTACTAATTTGTTTTGTGACAAGGAACTGTAGTACCTAAATCAGTGCACAAATGTTTTGTTACGCATCTTTAAGTTAAGCTGTATATTATTATTTATTGAATAAACGTTATTATGACAGTACATTGCTTTGTTGTTTCAATGAGCCAAAAATAAATCATAAGTTTTTCAAAACAGCTGCCGTCGAAAACATGGCCTAATTTTCTAACATTAAAATCCTTGTAGCAATAATTGTTGAAATTTTATTTATGAAAATGCATAACGATTTTATTCATTTCCATTGTTTTATTATTTAAAATAAAAAAACATATAAATGATAACAACCAAATTGAGATCAGAAAATTTTTATTGACTAGATATGCATTAACTGACTAGATATTTGAATAAATACAATAAATTACTGGAAATATTATCATAAATCCCAACAGCAAGACTAATGTCAGTTTAAAATTTATAACCTAAGATTGTATAATAATGAGTTATCGTTTGAATTTTTAAAACTTCGCCTAATAATAACTTCTTTGACTAGTTTCATTCAATTCTACCATCAATTCCTACTTTTATTTAATTTTGAATAATTATGTATCATAAACATTATTTTGAACGCCTTGTTTAAATAAGCACAAATCTAATAAATATTCATTCATCTACCAACATTCATCTATCAAACTAACATAATTGTTTAACATGATAGCTGCAACTTATCGTATTGCCAAATATTAATAATTGGGTTAGTGTTGCCAGTTAGCAGAACCACGTTTTGACAGGCGGGTCCCCGTCCATCGACACGTCGTGTCAAATGGGCCCCATTCCCGGTATGCCGTACTTGGCCAATTCGGGAACATCGATATCGTCCAAATCCCCTTTGATCGTCATGTACCCATCGGGTTTGATCGGTACATAGTCGTCTACGCCATCGTTCAAGTCGATAATGGGGTCCTTGTGAAGCGAATTTTCATACTCGCTTGCGATGTTAGCCTCGTTCAGCAGTTTGAGGGACTCTTCCAATGCGAGATGTCCGCGGCTGTGCTCGGGGGTGTGTCCGCTGGTGGACGGCGTTGTTTTCTCGGTGGCTGCGCTCTTGCGGTGGTGCAGGGAGTTGGTGGCCGAGCCCATGTAGGGCGGCGGCTGCGGCCGATTGTAGTTACCGGCGAGATTAGTCGTCGATTTCGGACTGTACGGACGGACGAGGCTATTGTTGGGGCTGTAAATATCAATAGGAGAAAACTATTGTCACACATTGGGATATAGGGGTGTATTAAAAGAACCTCCCCAAGAGACGCACTTACAAAGCCACTGTACGTACACGCTTCGACATTGGCAGTTTTAAAATTATTCACGGTCATAGGCTGATAGGTTGACCAAGATTGCAGCATGAATACTTTAATAAGAAGATTTGACACACACCTGACTCCCAGACTCTTGTTGCTAGTATTATCTGCGACTTGAGTCTGCTCTGTATTCCCAGTGCCGTACCTACAGATCTCGACTTTACCAGACTTGTGCGCTCTGAAAAGGAAATTGTGATTATAAAAACATTATTGTTATGCTAATATAAGGCATATGCTTATGAGACAGTGTAACGTAATAATTTCGGAATCCGTTTCCAACTCTGGACACTAGTTTGCGAATTTGGCACACACCTCTAACTATGCATAGTTGTTTTAATATTACATATCACTCGCAGTAACGATGTTGGTGGTGATGGTGTTGAATGCATCGTGAGAAACTTGTGCATTTTACAGCCGCCATTATGTTATCTAAGGCGTGTGAAGTCTGCTAATTTAGAATTAGACAGCGTAATAAATTGACGTTTCAAAATTTAAAGTCTTGAGAGGAGAGCCATGTCCAACAGTAGAAAGATAAAAAGGTTGAGGATGATAATAGTGATGATGAAGAAAAAATCATACGAGGGGTACATGGAAGTTAGAAAGAAAGAAATCGTGCACAAGTTATCATTTCAAATGTCATCTATATATGACAGTTGCGATATTATTCTGTTAACACTTTTGTTTTAGTACTCTGTTAACACTTTTATTCTAGTATTCTGTTACCACTTTTGTGTTCGTGTTCTGTTAATACTTGTTTTCGTATTTTGTTACCACATTTGTTTCAGTATTCTGTTAATACTTGTGTTAGTATTCTGTTAACACTCTTGTTTCAGTATTCTGTTAACACTTTTGTTCTGTTAACACAATTGGTATGTTAGTATTATTATCATTATTGCACAGTACAATACAAATTATCTCAATTTTACACTAGGAATACATAAAACAATAAAACAAAATATTACAGCTTCATACAAATCGCGGCCATTACTATACAGCTAGAGGACCATTTAAGACACCGACAAAGAGAATACATACAGAGTGACAACAAGTAGAGATTGGTTTACATATTGCAATTGTATTGTACTTAGAAGCAAAAGAAAGGAAAATAGCGAAAGAAAAATACGGTATTTAATCAGACGTAGAAGAATTCACACGTAAGCACTTTATTTTGAAAGCTAACTCAACGGTCAGATAGTTATTTTATTTAGTTAGTTCACTCGTAAGTCAACGCACGACACATATCAAACCTCCACTTCTTGTAATCGGCACATAAGTGGTATATGCCGTTTAGAAATACCTCCGACTCGGGATCGCTCCTGGAATTTCAATCTCAAATCCATTATTATTATACGTAATATAATTATATATCAGGCGAATGAAGTGTTCGAGGTAAGTAACATGTGGTATTATATTTTTTATATATTTCCATGAAAAATGGGCGTGACATAGGAACGATATATAGAAAAATAATACTTCATTTATACGAAAGTAGTTTTTTGAGAGCCTGATCCAAATTCTTTTTACCAAAAGCATACGCCAATGGTCTAGCAAGAGTGACCGTTCTCATAATTGTTTCATAAAAGTACGAATTGCCTTAACGCCTAACTTCGTAAGGAGATGGTAATATAAGAAAAATATATATCTCGGTGGATGATTCACTGAGAAATTAGAAACAATCGATTCATTGAGAAATGTTGTTTGAATGGAAATTCACTGAGAGTCGATTGGTGGGGAATGCCACTAGGCAATAAGTTGACCCTTTATTATGCCTGCAGTGGTATGTATACAGTGAAGATTGAATAGAATAAACAAATAAATGCAACTGACATGGCGGCGTATTGTGAGCAGAGCACAGCAGTGAGTGCGGCGCCGCACAGCACGAGCAGCGCCAGCGGCACGGCCACGGCGGTAGCCAGCTGCGGCGCGAAGCCGCGCGTGGGCAGCGCGCGCCGCCGCGGCGCCGCCCACGCGTCGCGCCGCTCCGCCGGCTCGGCGCTGCCCGGCGTGCTTGTGTTCGGGATCTCCGTCAGGTACTCCAGATACTCTGTCGTGCGCTCTTTGTAGATGGTGTTGTACTGCAAGTTAGTGAATTTTGTCTTTTTTGGCCAAAATACCCAACAAAGATATTAGGACCAGGAAAACGATTATTATGATCGTTGTGGTAAGTTCTGGTAAAACTTGATTTGAAAGGTGCTTATGATATTTTGATTCCGTCTACCACGTGACCTTTAAATTTTTTGTTCACCGCAACATATACTGTAGAATATGTCTTCTATACGTCACTTGTATCTTCAAGATATTTTCTGACTACTATGTCATAAGCTGTTTCATAATTAGCGTTACAAGAGATTTTGTAACCCGCAAAGTGAAATTATAATTCAGATATATTTGCGTAATTAATGCTTTTGTTTAACAATGCTGACATTAATAATGTCAACATCGTTTAACAAAAGTCTATTCTTCTTCTAGATTAGACTTTACCAACATTTTCAATGAACTCACCAGTTCGAAACTACACCAGTCGAGCGTTAGGCCCGCGTCCCGGAACAGCCTCTCCACGGTCGTGCGCTTGTACTCCCGCGGACAGCTCGGCAAACGGGACAGAGGGCGTACCTCCTCTCTGAGCCTCTTCAGCTCCCCAGAGAACGGCATTGTGCTGCCTAAACGGACTACCAACCTAAAATTTGGTTATATGGTGAAAATAGCGTTGGAGTGAAAAGGTTAGTTGATAAACGGCTTAGTTCCACCTAGCAAACAAAGATGGCTCGAAATTATTATTTCCACATACCGAGGCCCTTACGGGGTGAGTGGGATTAGAGATGTGTTAAGCTCAGATATGTGTAACTATATCACAAAGTTAAAGATCTTGAATGTGAATGAATATCGCCAAAATTCAAAAGAAAGGGTGCTTTTTAAATATTTAACGTAACATTACGCCTGTAATCCCCGAAGAAGTAGGCAGAGGAGTGTAGTACAGTCCCACTTTACGTTTACGTCCCAATATGGAATAGGTGGCGAATCTATGGCCATACACCGGGCACAAATCCAGACTCCGAGGCTCTATTAGAAATTTTAATTTTAGAAAAATCCAATAGTGCTCGACCCGGGATTTGAACCCACGACCTCTCGATTGGCAATCGCGCTTGCAACCAACACGACCAACGAGGTAGTCGATATTTCAAATCTATTTTACCCCTCTCCATCGCTGGGCTTCAAGGGTAACCTGGCGCCGAGGTCGATGGCGGATGCGAGGAACGTCGGATACAGATCACGGCTGCTCTCCGTCCAGAGTTGTGTTCTAAGAATATCCTTAAGACGTGTCATTCTGAAAAAAAAAACAAAGTGGTTGCAGCCTCGATTTAGGAGGCGATAATCAAACATTCAGTTTTTGTTTCCGAATAGACATGAATCAAAGATAACTAACGTAATAATTCAAAATACTGTTTCGGTGGAAACAAGCAATAGGTATTTTTTATCTCCGTGACACTCAAACTTTTAATGGCATGACAGTAAAATTTAAACAATACTTATATACTCGTTATTATCCATTAAATGATTATTTAAATACTGTGAAAATAATTAAGAAGTTACATTATGTGTGTGATAATATTATTAAAATATATGTAATATCACGTCTGTAATCCCCGAAGAGGTAGGCAGAGGAGTGCAGTACTTACATGTTTCATCAGTTACGTTTACGACTCACGATAGAATAGGTGGTGAGCCTATCGTTATATACCGGAAACAAATCATGACTCCGAGTCACTACTAGAAATTTCTACTAGACAATCTAAGTTATAAAAATCCAACCCATTTGAGCCCAGGACCTACCGATCGGCAGTCGCGCTTGCAACCAACACGACCAACGAGGCAGTTAACACTTAAATAAAATGTTAAATAAGTCTAACAATACTTTAAAAACAGTTCTTGTAGGCTGCCAGTAAGGCAATTGACAAAGAGTCATGAAAATATCAAGTGTTCTATACATGTTGCGTCCACCTTCGACTAGCAATTAAAAAGGAGCAAATTAAATTAAAATTAAAAATTACAAAGGAGCAAATTAAATACGATTTATTGTACCTGTGCTCATCAAGGAGATCTTCGACATTTAGATTGTCAATTTTTAATTCGACTTCATGTTTCGCCATGTTCTCTTTTGGATGTACTTTTAGCGTCAGCAACACTCTGCGAGTTTCGAAGTCCTGCCGATTTAGCCCGATCACCTCCAGCTGAAAAAAAAATCTATCAATACTAATGTTTAAGGCAACACCGAACTTTTGTTTGACATTGCCATCCACACATAATCCAAAGAAGCTGAAGCAGTTGAACGAATAGAAGACTTTAAAGACTATATCATTTCTTCATTTTTACCCTACTTAAATAAGTACTGCATTCTTAATCTTAAGGCAATTGCACATAGAAATACATGCAAAACAGTATTTTATTTTTCACATTATGAAACAAGTAACATCAAGACAATGTAAGGAAAAATTTATGAAAAAATTAAGACTATCAAACTGACAGTAAAATGTTTGCATTACGAAAATTAATCAAATACGTAGGTACATTGGAATTTTAATACGATGCGATATACATAGTAAGAAATATTTTAATTTAATATTCTAAATATAAAATCATTATTATTCAGCGTAAAACTTACTTATAACAAATAAAAGTTTATTGTCTTTATTATTAATTAGTTTATTAAGGTAGTTATAAGATTATATTGTTGAGGGAGGGTATTGCAAACAGAGAAAATATTAATGTATACTGTGAAATGAAAAATATAAAAAAGGGATGTAAAATCAAAAAAGACAAACAGCGAAACATGAAATATACCATCTGCGACATCTCAACATAAGAAACATATTGTTTTAAAAACAGCGAATAATTAACGCATGCGGCTCACGTACAGCGTATTGTTATTAGGTACATTCAACTGTTTGTTCCACTTCGTCTATTTCCGGCTTTAATTTTACCTGATCCATACAAATTTTACGTCATTAAAAATATTATTATCATCATCATATCTACATATATTTACATTATTCATTTTTGTTACAGTAAACATTTTCAATTCCAGTCCCGCAAACAGCATTTTTTTTCAAATATGTATTTTTTATTAGAAAAACTTTATTAATAAACTGACTGTATTATATAATAGATTCCTTGTAGATTGTTTCCATAGCAGAGTAAAAAACGTTAACATCCAGTCGTTTTGAACGAAATAGAACAACTTAGCTACCATTTCGCGGCCTTGGCATAAACCTTAGCGATTTGGATTGAGATATTTACGGTTATTGGCATTTTTGTGCCTCGCGGTGGCGTGCCGAAAATAAACCCGGAGTGATGGCGTCCGCTGTATATGTACCGCAGCCATGGCGGCAACTCGGGCTTTCCGATCAGCGACGCGTGGAAACGATACTGTTGGTCGAATTCTGGAACACGAAATTCAAATTTTTCAATGTTGTATATGCCAGAGTAGGATTTGACAATTATAATATATTGACGCAACGCACATGACCATCTAATTCCGAACTAGGCAAAACCTGTTCTTTCGTAATCTGACAGCTGATAAAGTATATGTCTGAATTCCTAAATCTGGGTGTAATATGAGTATGATATTACACCCAGACAATAAGCAAATACTTTTTTCCATTATTCAAATATATATTATGGGTGGGTTTCATACCCACAACTCCTGGCAGTCAGGATTAATAGCCTCTAAACCTACAAGCCAGAACAGCACTCGCTCACACTCCACCTGGTCTTGTTCGGTACCTCGGACTTTAAGTAGGTAGGTGCTAAGTAATTAAAAGTAATTGTAAGACTCAACTCTGTTCAGTCTTCACCCAAATATATTAATAATAATAACATGACAGAAAAGACAACTAGAACTAAATATTTATTATGTAGGTAAATAAAATTTTGTGTTTACGTACATAGTTAAATCAGCCACAGATAGATTTAATAGCCACAGTAGATGTGAAACAACATTAATTAATTGTTTATTACGGCAACTGAATTAAACATTTTAAATAACAGTTTTTCAACCGAAACAGTCCGTTAATTGCAAAAAAAAAACAATAAACCTTATCTTGTCTTAATTTATATAGGTTTATGTTTTATTGTTACCTAAGGCTCTAAATAAAGACTTTTTTATAAACTGACCATATCAAGAAGTGTACAGAAAAAATTGAATTAATAAATACAAGGCAGTAATTTATTAGTATATACGGCGATTGAACGTAAGCATCGAATTAAATTAAACAAACACACTTTATTTTAAACATCTACAATTAAACAAACCTTGATAAGTCCAGTTGAATAAATTGGGGCTGATTGGTATGGAAAACATTTCGGTTTCCACGGCATTATGGATGTGGCCGGATACGCTTATAACAATCAATAAACCAAAAAAAAGTGTAAACGTCATGCTGTCCCTGTAAATAGAAATATTTTTTTTAAAATTGTAATCAAAACACAATTTGACATTAAAAATACGTCAACTATCGGTACTGTGTAAAAGAAACACATTACAAAAACATTTATACATAGAAATATGTTAATATTCGTGGAGCATACCCACCTTACGTCGTAAACCAGTATGAGCACGTGAGAAAACCCGACCTAATTCACCAGAATAGAAACAAAGCAATCGATTTCCATTTTAACTCATTATAAAAGGTTATGCACTGAATACGGATCGCACATGTGCAGTAAAGGCACGCTCCACAGATATGTATTCTGTATTAGGCTAAGAAATAGAAAATTAAAACGAATCAAGATATTTAACGCCGACAAACACACCACTTTTATATTACCATAAGGATAGCTAATACGTGAGCGTAAATAATGCTAACTAAAAGTTTACACGCTCCCTATAACTTGTTTCACTTTATAGTTAGTAAATACGGCGACTCAGACTACTTCCGTGTGTAATCTGAAAATTCTGTCATGTAATGTTTATTCATCCCACGCAAAACAATAAATAATAAACAACGTCATGCTATCTGATTTATAAACATCCAATTTTACCTCTTGCGATAACGATTTACGACTATGTTTATGACAAAAATAAGCAAGTACGGCCCTGAAAACTGGGCGTGACGTAAAGCTTGAGACGACGTCATTGGCTAACAACTAATAACAGACTGTTTTCGTTATCGAAATTTACGTTCCGTTCCTCACATTTCTTGACCAAAAAACACAAACGCTATTAATTTAATAAGCAAGTTTTTTCATCATCTAAGTAAGTTTACCTATTACAGACTGAATTAATAAAATGTTCTTATGTTTATTCAAAGTCGTGGGCTTACGTAATATTTCACATGACGTAATGAAAAAATCGAAAACATAAAACCTATGCGTAAAACAATACTACGTGTTGTGAAACAAAACGTCATTCATTCATTTGATTTAGAAATGTCAGAAGCTTGAAAGGGCGATAGGCGAGGGCGATTTCGCGATATCGTATTAAATACGTTAAGCAAGGGAAAACAATAATTGTGACCATAATAATGTTATCAGTCATGCGCGTAGATGGGGTGTACGCACGTCTAATCCTCCCAGTGTGGAAATAGCTGGCAATTCAACATTATTTGTTTGTTTTCGGATTTTAAATCATGTTGAAGTTCAAAAAAATGGGTTCGGATAAAGTGCCGCTGCTGCTCGTCACCGCCAACGTTGGTTCCATATTTGAAGATGTGAGTATCATACCGGTAGTAATAATGATCACTTAAAATGATAATAATAATTTATACACTAACATTTTTTGCTCTAAACTTCTTGCCGCGTCGTACTCAGTATATCAGCATACAAAAAAACATATTGTTACACTATTCACTTTCTAGGTGTAGTAGCTGGATTTGCACGCATAATACACGCTATTCAATTTCGTACTTACCTATGAATTCTAATAATAGGCATTATTTTTAAAATCATTATTTTCAAGTTTTGAATTGAGAGCAAACAATAAAATGTTTCCTATCAACACATTTGCATTGAATCTAAATTTTCATAAGAACTCTTGTACATAGTACAAATATACTGCATGCTTATTTACTACTGCCGGGATTTGAAATTAGATGAATATTAAATTGGTAATTGACTCAGCTTTTGCTCACATTGATTATGATTCATGTAATTATTACATATCAAAAGCACACCCAACCACCATTAAACAACCCACAACTCACTACCACTTACTGTTAATTCATAACCAACAACCAATTTAGTTACGACAATGCCTTTAAGCTTCTTTAGTATAAAATCTGATCATTTTTAACATAACACCACTTTACTGATTTTTCATTTTATTAGACCTGTTAAGTAATGGATATTTGGCCACTAGTGAATATTTCATAAGTCTTACCATGATATAGGAAGTATTGGCTGATACTCTTAGTATATCTCATAACAGAAAATCAGTCTCTTTCCACAACTTGGAAGGTGGATTATTACCCTGTATCCAGACCAATTCTTAACATGCAGCAATTTGTAATTAATGTATCTTTGCATTTTTTGTGCTCTGTTCAGTGTTATCAATTGTTAACACTAGTAGCAAAATGGAAGAAACAATAACAAAATTGTTAGAGAGCTGTGCTCACAATACTTCATATTGTGAAAACTCATAATGTAGCTTTATGATAAAATGCTCTAGGCCTTACATTATTTGTGATGAGGGATCACAGGCATCTGTAAGAATGATGTCCTCGAATCTAAACAAAAATGTCTCATTTCTACAAATTTTCTTGTTAAAGTTCTCCATTAAAATGTGATTAAAAAACATTTCTTTGGTTCTATAATAATAGCACCAAAATTTTTCTGCTAAGAGACATATTACAGTTAGTTCATTTAAGGGTATACAGGCAGACAAAGACCGAAGATGATGCAGATTAATTTGCAAGAATCACAAAATATATACCATCAGAACTTCAGCACTATTTGAGAACATACACAATGCAAGGGTAGTAGTGGCCATATTTATATAGTAACAGATGGTCAGAATATTTGTTATTTGTAGGATATGAAAATATCCTTGTGGAACATGTAAGCTTGAATCATTTAAAAACATTTATATACAAAAACTCACTGTTATATTGTCTGTAATTAAAGTAAACGATAGGCAGGCAGGGACTAATTGGAGTAGTGAATGATATGTAATTTTTGTGTGATAATCCTACCTGTGATGTTATTTCTATATACAAGCAGACTATGAATACTTCTGAAGAGATATACTCAGATATATGAATACTTCTGTCATTTGTTTATAGAATACACAAATGGATATGCCAGCATTTTAGTTAGTCTTGTATCATTCCCCTTTCT
>DVOY01000172.1:0-13557 GCA_018237585.1 Apyrrothrix maculosa | reverse complement strand
GATTCGGTCCAGAATTGCAGCCTAGGCTGGCAGGGTCGCGAACGAGCACGCTTCTGGCACTGACCCCAATATATCATAGTATATGTATGTAAACGTTGAAGTTACTTTTAGACATACTCGTAGTTTAGTAACGGAAGCATTTCCTGAATAATAAGACAGCTGAAGCAATACCGAGGCCATTCTGTCCTCCATGAAAATCCGCCACCGGTAATTTATCATTAACGTTTCTGTTTTAGAGAACATATTTAGCAGTGAATCCTATTATATGAAGCAGTTCTTTTAGGTTAGGTTAGGTTAGGTTTAAAGCACACAAATGTTATACTCATCATGGGTTTGTCTTAGTCCATTACTGGTCATTGGCCTTTTTTTGTCTACAATACTCATGTTGGCCGGGCGGGGTGGGTTTAACTCTATTATACATACATAAGTTTATACATAATAGTATGTAAACTTATACATTCCCTCCACTGGACAGTAAGTGAAGTTTGCTGCGAACCTCCATCAGTCGCTAAAGGAAATGTGTCCAGCATAGGGACTAAAATCGTTGCAGAATTCACTGAGTATTCTTATCATTGTTGTGTAGAGACCCCTAGAACATTGGATATAATGGACTCCAAACGGTATACATATATAATATATAATATCCTTAAAACAAACATATTGTTCCTTATATACAATATTATATTAAATTTTAGCGCTGTTTTCACCACAAGCAAGTTGCGGTATGAGCTTCCATGTGAAGTGTTTGTAGAAATCTGCAACGTGGGGGTTTCTAAAAGTAAAGGTGCAAGATTTTGCTGATTCTAGTAAAACGTTATGTATACTGTTCATATATGTAATTTTTTTACTGGTGTCCAAATATATATAATAAATAGATAACATTGAACATGTACATTTATACGAATAAAATTGAAAACAAACCTCTTTTTTGGTAACCTTATAAAGATATTTCATTTAAAAAAGGCTAGTTACGGATTGTCATCTGCTTTGACAGGTCATTTTATTTGAATGTCCAAAGAGTATATTTATAAACATATATTTTTGGGATACTTGTGAACATTTGGCCATGACAGGCTTTTTATTTCCACATGTAACAGTGGTTTTAATAAGACACCGCAGTATCCGAACTCAAACGATAGAACAGAGATCAATTAACGCATAGTCAACCCTAGTAACTCTATTGAACTGCTTTGGGTCATTCTATGTCTTCAATATACATTATAATAGAATATAAATAAATTATTACTAATAACAATTCATAGTCTTGCCGTATTTCTCACTACAAGAAATGTAGAGACATCTTAGTTTATAAATAAACACTAGTACAAAGAACAACAAATTCAAAATTCAAATACAGAACCTTTATTTCATTACGAACATTCCATACAGTTACTACAACATTTTTGAATCCCACTGTTGGGAAACTCTTCCGCGACTGTATGAATCCTATATAATAACCCACAACTCTACTCTACGTGTAATATTGGAAGTGCACTCAGTAAACCCCAAAAAAATTTAATGTAAATTATCGCTTACATTCTAAACGCATATTTAGCATGTACAATAATTATACAATTTATTACGTAACTGTAAATTGAACCCGATACTCTTTGACGATGTGCCACCATGTTGACAAAATAAGTTGTCAGATCAGCTTCGGATATCAACAAACAGACTTAAAAGGGTTGTTTCGGTAAAGAACACAGTAGAAATTACATAGTTGAAAGCACAAAGGGACTCGCGGTAAAACTTATGCCATAAACAACGTCGGGAGTAGTTAAATATGATTGCGTTAAATAATTCACCCTCCAAATCCGTTTAGCCGTGCCCATATTAAATATTCACTTTTCTTCAACCTGTGAGACTACTGCTACACTACTTTAAATGCGGACGTTTCTTTTTCAAGCAATGTCAAGCTGCTTCGGAACGTTATTTTAGGTGCCAATATAAAAAACGCAATTACGTCGGCCACTAAGTAACAGTACAGAAAATGTTTGGTTTTGGCTTGATGAAGGCTTTGAATAAATTGGACTGGTAAACACGCGGCACATATATTAGGCAACTTAATGTAGCACAAAGTGTCATCATCATCACATCAGCTTTTGCCATTCCACTGCTGTACATAAGCCTTTCCCGAGGCCACAACACCCGATCTTCACCCGCTGTCACCATCACGCTTACAAAATATATTTGGGTCACCTTGGCCAACGCACATGTGGTTGCTTGTAAAACCGTCACCAAATTCTAAAACATATACTCGTAAAGTAATCGAAACGAGTCCTTTTCCAAACTCCTCTCGACATAATCATACACTCGAGAGACTTTTAAAAGTTAGAATATACTCTTATTTACCTTCCTACCTTGTTGGATGTTCCGGGTTCAACCCCGTTTGAGGCAAATATTTGTTTGCCGGTATTTGAATTACTTTAGATCTTATTTGTTTGTGTGTTCACCCTGTTTGTAAGGATTGTTCAAACAATATTCTTTGAAAGAATTTTATAGGACTAGAAAAGCGGGAGATGCTCCAGAAACATTAAAGAAGACTCTGATATGACGATTTCAAAGCCATTTAAAATAACTTGAACTTCCCATTTTATTACTTTATTCTGGTATATCACAGCAAACACGTAGGTCTTTAAGCGGTTACTTCAGGTGTATTCTGTCATATAGGACAGAATATTCCTTTGCTAATCCCCAGCTTAATGAAACGCAAACGTATGGAATGCTTGTATGAAACATAACAAGAAAGTTTGAAAATTCAAAGTTACTCTTTTCGACATGCAGCATATATGTATATAAAAGCAGACGTGAACACGAAAGCATATGTCACACATACGTATGCATGCCGATGTATACATGCATGTGTATTTGAACTAGTCGTTAGGAATTTATATTTATACGGAACAAAAGTTTTTCTCTACACGTTTTTGACTTTTATGTTTAACTTCGCGCTTCGCTTTTTGAAGTTTTCTTTTTATTTCTCATATTTGTTCCGGCAATGGACAGATTGTGTATTGCAATAGTAAATAACGAGGGACAAACTGTATGAAAAATGTGACAAAATTTACGTCTCTGTCGGTGTCGTCATTTGCGCTGGTATGAACAACTGACCGTTTGTTTTCGCACAGCCGGGCTTATGTTTCGCTTCATTTTTTGAAGTGACCTGAAGTTAGACCACTTCCGAACGTATTGACGAGCCACCTGATGATAGGAGCGCAAAATCGACTGAGAACGTACGCAATACGAATACAGTAAAAGTTGTAAACTTAATGCCAGCTTTAAAGAAACCTCGTAATGTTATTTAAAGTGAAGGTTGTCAGAAGTCATTCCTCCCCGAGAGACATCCAACACTTTTTATCGATTATAATTATAATTTGCCTATTTTATGATATATGACTGCCTCGTTAGTCGACTGCTCGGGTTGGGTTCTTGGGGTTTTGGGGTCTTGGAGTTCAAATCCTGGATCGGGTACTGGTATTGACTGACTCCTTATTTCATCTTAGGATGTAAACATTACTAGTGCAACGTGGGAGTGTACTGACACTCCTCTGCCTACCTCTTCGAGGACTACAGGCGTAATTTTAGGTTTTATTTTCTGTCATCAAGTTTTTCTTACATGAAGACAACAGCAAGTTTTTTTTACTACTGAATAGAATGCAATAACTAGAAACCTCTGTCTCCCGTAATTACGAGTACTTTTAATAGAACTTGAATAGGAATAGAATAATTCGTGTCAATTAGGTATTCAAATTTGTATCAATTATTAATGAAAGATAGGAATGGCGTTAGAAAAACTGTCCTGTATAGACGGAAACGTGTTGAACTCCACTGGCGTTTTCAATAGATAAACTATAAAGTTTATGCTCGGCTACAATATTCGACATCTGCAATCTAGAATATTCCATGATCGATCATAAAGAGCACCGGACATGGTATGTCACTACAAAATGTAGACATGTAAACAATCTTTTGATTCAATCAATGTTTAACAGTGAATTTTCTGTTTAGTTACTTAGATTGATGATCCTCGTAATAGTATCCTCAATAATATTTACATCTTATAAGACTAACCGGTTTTATAAACACACGGAAACAAATCTAAATTTCCCTTTCGTTTTGCTTTGAGATATTCCTTGGTATTTTACAAGGAAACCCGATAACAAAAACAAAGATAATTGTTTTTGATTTCTGACATCTCGGCTTAATTCTATACATACCTATCGTACGACCGTTCGAAAGTCCGGCTAAAGTAAATTCAACCGTACGTGTTAAGTAACAAGAATTGCATGAACCGCATACTAAAATTTGTACACGTCAAAAGAGTGATAGGGCTGTTTAATGCAAGCGAATTTGTATCTTGTGCATTAGGGAATAAGATCGCATAGATAATACGATCAACTTGTAAAATTACGATTATGCTGGTATTGTTTTGCGATGGAAGTGTCAATACAGAATGAGTGAAGCGATTGACGTTAAGAAGTCAGAGTTCGATCTCTGACTAATTAACGCTGACGTTGAATTCCAGGAAGATACTGATTTTTCCTTGTTTTTATAGGTCAGTGGGTCACTATTTAAAATAACATTGCGAATTATATACACAATTGTATTGAAACAAGAGATGTTTTACAAATTACAAATAACTTTTCGCCTTTTTACGCGTTACGTGTATAAATGAATATTTGTTTAATTTCCTGTTTAATCGCTTCTGATATTCTTATACTCGATCTGCGTTACGCTAAAAAGTTCTCTGCATGGCAGTGAGAGACTGATTAAATTCATTAGAGATTTCAATGATTAGACCTCACTAACAATTAGATAAACAATTTAAAAATGCGTGTGAACGTTCATCAAATAGAACAGCCATTGTGGATGTACAATGTGCCTCTGGTAACTCTCATTTTTGTTGTGCTTTGATTCGACAAAATGTATGTGTTTATCAGAAAAGCCATCTACCATCACTTCAGTTTGAACTTGCATTGCACTAGTAATGAAAAATATAGACGAAAACTGATAGACATTTTGTTCTGTCCTCACTGATGGTAACAGAGCCACTAAAACACAAAGCTTTCACTGTTGTAACAATGAGTAAATTGTAAATTAGAATAAAACTATAATTGGTAATTGGAAAAATAAGAAAAAGAGCAATTAGAAATAAGGAAAGTTTAATTACTTTAAAGACTCGCCTTTATGTTCACATCGTTTATAACAGACAGACATATTTAAACTACATGCTTAGTTGAAGCCCCGTATTTTTAAAATAAAAATTAATTTTCTCGTTGGGGGTTATAACACAAAAATACAGAGAGTGTGGTAACAATTTTCTTATAATAATAAAAATTATCATTATAACATCACGCCGGTTCTCTTTCGGGGCAGACAGAGAGCACCAAGTGTCACATATCTCTATCCTTACAGACCTGAGGCGTTTCTTCTATATTGATCACTCTCTTCATACATGCATGCCGTTTTCAAAGACGTCTAACTCCCCCCTCAGTCAGTATCAGACTTATTTGATTAAGATAGCCGAGCATTACTCTCCCTCGGCATCTGCGATCGTCAACATTCGCACTGAATTATTTAAGAATGAAATTCCTTTCTTGAGTTGTACTTTTTTCTCAAACAAGTCTTAGCGCATAGGTAATATAATATACAGTAGACACAACATCTATATGAAGCACAATAGCTAGCTGAATATCGCGGCATCACACGTCGCGCGCACAAATGGATATGTCACTCACGCGGTCTATAGACTTATTGCCGCTTCGTGTGTGTGCGTGCATCTGTACGTGTGTGAGTGTGTGCGTTGTGCAATATAATGGACAGGCGAAGTGACGTAGATACAATGCAATGGTAATACCATGTCCACATTTCGTTACCTTATAGATTTCCTCTATCCGAATGTTACTCGTAAGCGCTGATAGCTTCTGAATGCGTCCTCTCTCCTTGGAAGCGAAGTTCTACCACAGAATAGACATGTGTTACTTCTCTATCGACTACGTTAGAATGCTTCGTATTGTCATCTATTCTTCCAACTGGAATATAGAGGTCAATTTTTAAATGAGTATCAAACCAGTAGGCAACAGTGTCAACTGGCTTCTGACGCCTATAATTATTTACATCTAATCTTGAACAGATAGTTTGGAATTATGTTAGTGTCACTCAGTACTAGTAGTTAATACACTATTAATTAGAGTAAATTGAACTGTACTATTGGTACCCATACATTAGCAAGATTTGTATATGTTAGTGTGAACGCAATTAGTTTTAGTTAGTAACTGTCCCATTCGAATTTGATCACAGACGAATCGATAATCCTGAGGACTGAAATGAAACCGCAGGAGATGCACCAGCAAGCACATTCATCAGATTAGAACAGAAATTATCTTAATGCAAACTGCTTTTTGGTAAACATAAATGGAACGCTGATATTACCCCAGAAAGAACCGCTCCAATCTTAAACACGGGTCTCCTCTCAGAATAAGTAGGGTTTCGTTGAAGAAGCATTTTTTAATACCAATATAAAAACCTTCTTTTCTAAACTTAAACAGTAAGTAGAATAGATTTCCGTTAAAAATTCTTAGACGCAAAAAGGTCCCTTTTTTATCCATTCACAGTTGACCGCACGCGCCAGCCATCTGTCTTTTGACCTCTTAATGACACAGATAACAAAACTTTTATACGATTTACAATTATAAATACAGTATGTCAACTTTGTAGCGAATAGTTTTGTACTCTGTGTCGAGTTTAACCGTTGCACGCCACCTGTTATGACGTCATATCAGGTGTAGAAGATAGAAGGCATCTAGATACCTGTCTCGCTCGCACATACAACACCTGTCTCGTTTGCGTACTGTGATCGGTAATTTAAAAAGACGATACCATGTGCTTATGACGTTTCATACGATTGGTGAGGTACAACTTTTGCATTAAATAAAGAATGTGCAACCGAAAGACAATAGAAGCCTAGTATATTGCCGATGGCCTATTATAAATAAAGTAATGGTACATCCAATGACCAAAATACAACATTGACTTCCATAGTTTCTATATCACTGAAATTTTATTGCAGTTTTGTTAAAAATTAACCTTGTTAATTATAACATTATATGTGATTTGTAACGAAATTAATTATTCTGCTGAACATAAATTATACGTCGATATATTTAATAATAGTTAAATTGACAACTGTAATTTACTGCTTTATGAAGAATTTTGAAATATTACCTTGATGATCACGAAACGGAACTAAATTGAATATTATGACATTGCAAATAAAACTCAAAAATAACTCGTCTCAGTTATAAATTTAAGTGGCGTTTCAAATGGTATACGTGTGTAAGGTGCCTTATTTTAACATATTTGTATAAAAACTAGTTTCTGTCAATTTTATGATTTTGAAAATGTCATAAACTTTTCAACCATAGAAATTACCTGTGTTAGGTTATGGTTACCCATTACCATGTATGTGACCCCTACCATACGAACCATGAACTACATAAGTTACCCCATAGATACAATATTCTGACCAGAACTAGTAACAGCATGATAGTATGGTTAACCAATTTAATATAACGTATGACAGAGTATTACAGCCGCTTTACTTAGTTAACTACCGTGAATTGTAGAGAGAACTTGCGAGAAATGGGAAAAAGGGATTGCAATCGTAAGTAAAATACGCTCATTATATACTTCAGGCTGTGTTGAATGCCCAGCAGTGGACTGGTGTGCGATGAAGACAGATCAAAAATACTTCTAGCTACGGTAAAACTATTAATACATATTGGATTAGAGATTATTACAATATTCTTTTCATAAAAGAGCTTAGTAATACCTAGTCATAAATAGTTCCGTTAAATAAAATCGTCGTAGACTGTAGAGTTTCGAATTATATTAGAATTAATTTAATTGCTTATTCAATAATTGAAACAAATTAACGCCCTGCTCCTCAGTCGGTCACTTCTGACAGAGTGGTCGCGGCGGAATGATCATGTATTCATCTAGATCCTGCATCCCCTGCGATGCGCGTCTACTTCTTGCGGTCTGCGGTGTTTTTCGGTGGCCCACATTTATTGGGATATTAACTTAATGAAAACAGTTTAAGCATTCGCAATTCCTTGTTTTAGTGTCGTACATTGACGACCATATCGATGTCATTTTCTATAGGTTACTCTAACATTTTGGCCTACGACTTAACGCTATTGTAAATTAAATAATATAAATTCATAGTCAACTAAAATAAATTAAATAGTGGGTAACCCTATTCCATGGTACGTATAACAGGTGACACGTGGGAGTACTGCACTCTGCCTACTCCTTAGAGAAAGATAGACGTGATGTAATGTTATTTTCATAATAACAGTCTTTAGAACAACCCAAAGAAAGTTGCATTAGAAGACAAAAACAAATGAGTCTAACTCTGTATCCAATGAGAAGCGCGCACATGCAGAAGGTGCGCTCTGATTGGTGAATACTAAAGGCGTGTGCGCAGTTTTCTAAACAGGTTTCTGCAGTCAATATTCTACTGACGAAACAATCCGTGAGATCTTTTGTACGGTGAACAATGGAGCTCCAATGAATGATTGAAATAAATAACATCTTTTCAGTTTTGTGAAAAAAATTGCATTTTATTATTGAAAGTTCAGAGCGTATATGCATATACCTATCATTAATTAAATATCGGTTTAAATCGCTTGAAAGTCCTGTAAATTTTGATATTTTTGTGATCGGCGGGAGCTCAAGTAGAATAAATTCGGATAGATGGGAAACTAGTGTGGCATCCCACAAATAAACACAATACAAGCTGGTTTAGCTAGTACAACTTTTTTATAGAAGCAGAAAAACCGTAATATCATGCCTGTAATCCCCGAAGAGGGAGGCAGAGGAGTTTAGTACACTACCACCTTTCACCCGTTAAGTTAATAAGTGGTGAACCTATTGCTATATCCATGGCCCAAATCCAGACTCCGAGCCACTACGAAAATTAAAATTAGGTAATTTTTTTATTTTTTATTTTCGTACTTTTACAAAAACCAACACCGAATGTCATCGAACTTTCACCGTTAGAGGTGAGACAAAGAATATGCATAACGTGTTTTTTATTCATCTAACAATAAATAAATATTCGCGACAAGTGTCTACCTATACGTTGTCTCCATATAACACTTCTGCGGTGAGGTCGAGATCAAAGACCGGCATCGCGGATAGTAGATCATATAAAATTTGAACAACATTTATTTTGTTTGTACTCTGTATAACCCGCATCAATTTAAAACATACGGTATTCAGAAAAAGTGTATTGAAATATAATGCCCGTTTAGGTGATTTATAAAGTATGTTGATATAAAACAATGGTCATTCAGGCTCAGTAACCGTTAAAACTTGAAAACAATTAAACCTACACACATAAGCACAATGATACGGTTTTCAGTAAAACATCATTGAAATATAATGCCCATTTCGCTGATGTAAAAAGGCAACGCTACATACTTCTCATTACATATACTAAGACTTATCTTCAGCTACTGGGTATATCTTTATATATATATTTCCTTATAATAAGTATATCAATCCCTGACATCGCCCTGCCGGTGGAGTAAAGTCGTCTAACATTATCTTTTAAATAATAATATATATAATAATAAATATCTATTTATCTAGTGGTCGAAATTCGACCATAACCATTATTGAAATTTTGAGAAAAACACCCACAAAAGAGCTCCCATCCGAGATATAGAAGATTTCTGTTTCACATTTCACAAGTCCACTGACTATGTCGTGGAAGTTCTGCCCCGACCATTTGGCAAGCGTCCGTTAAACTTTTTGATGGGCTCTCAAATGATTTCATAGATATATTTCAATTTATCTCTATCTTTATTTTCAATTCTTATTCATCGAATAGTATAAGAACAAAACATGTTTTTATATTAGCTATCAAGTCTAAATCCATAGGATATGATAAAATGTGCATTGGCGTGATAATGTATGTATTTTATTTCGGTGCTAGTTGATAACTCGGTTTTTCGATTCACACCTTACTAATTTGTTATTGCGTTGGAGTCAACATCCTTATTGGAATAGGAAATAGGATTCGATATCATAGTTCAAGCAAAGGTCTAACCGCAGATGTTTCATTAACTCTATCTAAAAACAAATCAAAAAATTCGTCTATCATAGTGTAATTATACTGCATACAGCATGACGATTACTATGTCTTTTTTTAATGTTAATTTATGTAAAAAAAAAATATTGAAGTAAAAGCTCTTTAGCCGCGACTTGAGTTGAGTGTAACTCAGAACTTTTTTCGGACGTTCGGACCGGAGTAATATTCACATCTTTTATGCTTTATTAATTAATAATCCTTTCATGTGATTTTCGCATTTACTTTTATATGTATGAGGTCTATTTTAATTTTGTAAACAAAATAATCAGTACTTAATTTTACGGCATTACTGATTTTAAATATTTCGTTGTATTGATTCATGTTGAAGAAAAAGTTTAGAAACAAATCGGCGGCCATTTTGAATTATTCAAAATGGCGAAAAAACACGATAGCCTTGTATGCATATTAGTTTTTAATACAATAATTATTTTAATTGAAGAATGGAAAGTGTTTCAAAAAGAAGAAGTATTTTAAATTAATTTAATATAATACATCACGTTATTGATAATAAATAAACTAGTGTTCACTTAATTTATAATGGAAGAATTCCAAGAATATTTTATCGTCTCGTTAAACGTGACTGGTGAAACGTGAGAGTATACTGCACCCCTCTACCTCTTCGTGGATTGCAGGCGTGATGTTAAATAATAATAAGCGAAAAACCAACCAACCATCTGTTAATAACACGATTTGTAGTAAATGTAAGTTTTTTTTTATGTACCTGTGAGAATTGTAGGTTAATTTAAAGTAATTAATATGATCGTTAATGTAGGAGATACAAATATGCTAAAAATGCCAAAAAAGTTTACTTCAATCGCGCGTAAAGATTACACGCAGTCTTTTTATTCTTATTGTCACTCACTATGCTGTTGACCCTAATAGCCTTCACAACTACATCGGGTTTAGTGGGCCACCGCCTTGACTGTCGAGAGAGTGTGGGTGAGAGAGGGTTGAAAATAAGGTTCAGCACCGGACTCAACTTCCGATGCCGCGTGGCGTGAGAGAGTGCGATTGTTTTTACTACTGTAGTTATAGTTATTATGTCGGCAAGTAAAGCGTTCTAATGGCATCATTATCAAATTAAAGTCTTCTATATCTGATCAAATATTATGAACTTAGCATATTTTAATGTTGTTTAATTCTACCTGGACCCGGTTATTAAAATATTGTATGGTAGTAGTACAGATAATGTATTAATCAATAAAATATATCTTAACATGGACAATTACAAAAAAAAACTCATTTGGAAGATTTTAGGTGACAGTCAAAAGTGCGTGTATGTTTAATAATCTAATTGAACTATTGAAGACTACATGAAGAGGCCAAGGAGTAATATACTCGTATTTTCTATCAGCCCTCTACGAGAAATTGTACAGTAAAATCTATGAAAATAAGGCTCCATTTATGTAAAATCGAAGCTTTGTTGGAATTCTGTTTTTGACCAACTTATAAAAATGAGACATGCGAGAATTCCATAATTCGGCCCACCTACTCCGTTCTACCATCGGACGTCTAGACGTACGGCAGGGTACATACCATATTTTGTAGACACCCCGCTGAACAGGACGAAACGGTTCGCTAAATCGTTACTGCTACAGACTGCGAAAGAGTGGGATTCCCTGCCGGCGTCTTTTTTTTCCGATTCATACAGTCTGGAGTTATTCAAGACAAGAGTGAATAGGCACTTTTTAGGCAAACGTGCCACATCCTAGGCTCCATCCCGCTTTCCATCGGGTGGGGTAGCAGTCGAACGCGAGCCTATAACTTAATAAAAAAATCCGAAATGTTATTTTGTTTTATTTTATGACTAAGAAGGCTAAGCTGCTGGTGTAACAAATGTTAGTAGAAAAACTTGGTTGAGTTTAAACCAAGTTTAGGAGCACTAGTAATATGAAATAAGTTAAGAAAAAAATATAACTATTATTATTATTATTAAATATAACTATTATTTTAAGCCAAAGCTTATTTGCGCAGATGCAAAAATATTGATCCAAAATGCAGTTGCAAATACCAGGATTTCAGGAAGCTAAAAGTGTTGAATTGCGGAAAGTGAAACTAGTCGTGGCTAGAAATATATTGCCTATTGATATCTGAGCTGATACAAAACAGATTAATGCATAAAGCCAACAGCAACTACGTACTTATTGTACAAGAACTTTGCGTTCGATGGACTTAAATTTTGACAGGAATATTCTGTTTGCTATGTATGGGCTGGCTAACAATGGATTTTCTGGTTTAATAGGTGTTGAAAGTTTTTATTAGATTTCGTTGGTATTAAAGTTACACACCTGACACATAAAATTTTGACTTTCCAAAAACAAAATACAATTGTTCGATCGGTTTTGAAATTTTATCCGTAAGTACTAAACAACTGAATACCAATCATGCACAGAAAACGAACTACTGTTCGAAAACTACTGTTTTTACATTTATTCTGTTATTTTGTTGTGAATAACAGAATGTGTGTGTATTTAAGAAAAGGAATTACATATTTGAGTACCTGAATCCTACCTAGTAAAGATTTGAGTACCTGTAATTTGTAGTACGTGTGTTATTAAACTACGGTTACACTTCGAAATGGCTATAAAACGAAAACTATTTAATTTTAATATCAATCGAGCGCATCTTGGTCGTCCAGCTAGTGTGTATAATTATTTAAGAAAAGTTGAACAGTAGAACAATTATTGCTTGACGGCCAAGAAAGGAGCTTACCCAGGCTGTGTAACAACATATTAAAATGTATTTTTGAATTATAAATTTGAGATAATAAACAAAATTTAATGTATATGGGATGTTATAATGTTGCTGTACATACCACATATTTTCGATTTAACAATAGTATGAAACTCTCTTGTTTAATGTAAATTGTTTGTCTAGTTCGATGAAACTGCAAGGTCAATGGTTATCGTAACTCTTCAAATGTCTGTTGCCCGTATATAATGTAGAGCCAACGTGAACTCACACAAGGACGTGAGTGATGGATATGTCACAAATATATTTTATCTTTTCGTTTCACTTTTATTTTTTAATACTTGCATCACTTCATTTCGTTCCCATTAAAACTAAATAAACAGAGTCTTGTGCTTATGAAAGAATATTCATTATTTTTGTTGTACATAATATGAAATAAAAAAAATGGTTTGTAGCGCCATCTCTTATGTAGGATATGCACGTATAAAAAATGTCTATCGTAGCAAGTCACATTTAAAATATAATATTTAATCATTAATGTTAACTTGAGTTTTATTACAATTTTGAAAATGAAAACTACTCGATTTTGTTATGTATTCGTTCATTTAATTCCCTTGTAAAAGTGGTAGTAATGTTAAAACTTTAATCCATAATTGTCCTCTTTTCATTTAGTTATTTAGAAGACAAATTTACAGAATTATAACTGT
>DVOY01000171.1:0-13560 GCA_018237585.1 Apyrrothrix maculosa | reverse complement strand
TAGATAACATAACATCACGCCTGTAATCCACGAAGAGGTAGGCAGAGGAGTGTAATACACTCCCACGTTTCACCAGTTACATTTACGTCCCAATATGGAATAGGTAGTGAGTCTATTGCCATACACCAGGCATATGAGAGGGTTAACGCCATAGTCTACCACGCTAGCCAAGTGCGGGATGGTAGAATTCACACACCTTAGAAAAAAAAATTTTTTTAACTCTAAGGTGTGCAGGTCTTCATATTTAAACTTAAAACACACATTTTGTGAAGAGGTGAGTGCCAGGATTTGAACCCGGCCTCCCAGAGTTAGAGGCTTAATTTAATACTACTAGGCTATCACTACTGCCTTTAGATAACTTTTTTTTTATCAACTTTAAGGTGTAAACCTGCACACAATTAGTGCCTCACAATTATTTCCTTAATCGTAATAGCAATTGATATTTAACATTAAAACACATTTTGTAAAGAGGCTTTATATCTGGACCTCCAGAGTGAGAGGCTCAATTGAAAACCACTGAGGAATTATTGCTTATCGTAATATCATGAATGCAAAATTATAATTAAGGGTGTAAATTTGGCTGCCATACATGCAGAATAAGAGCATGTGTAAATTAGATTTCATATTAGCATCTTTTTCATTTCATATTATGCATATGCATATCTATTGCAAACCTTGTTCATGCAAATAAAGACATTCACATTCCCTCAGAAATTATAACTAATTTCATCCTTTATTTATATGTCTCACTGAAAAATGAATCTCAAACCCTTGGCATGGCAGACCAATGACTGGTCACCATGGACAATGTTGAAACTCTTAAGTGTGTGTAAATAAATTTAACAAGAGTTTATCATTCTCATGATGTTACAACATACATACTGTTATAAGGTATATGTTGTATCAGCGCTGTTAAGTCATCTGGATACATGACAGGCCCCTCGTACTGCTTCATGAAATCCACATCGGGCATCCATTTGGCGGCATTGCGTTGCGAGCTGGTAAACAATAACGATATTTAGGAAAAAACAGTTATTTGTTCTGAAATAATTGTACAAAACATTTCAGGTTGTCCAAAAAATATATAAATTAAGAGTTATCCTGAATATGTTTATTGTAGATATTATTTATGTATAATATCTACGATATTATGTATGACAATATCTATCTGATGTTACATAGATATTATCTTAAATATAGGCTGATTCAATATTCCATAAACAAAATATATTGTGATAGCAAAACTAAAACAATTAGAAAAAATAATCTCAAGTAATTACTGTGTTTTAGTATTCAAGAAATAATGTACAGTAGGTGTTGTTTATGGCTGATATAGTTTCTTTGTGGTATAAATTTATATTTTCCTCATACATCACCTACATGTATGGCAATTATTATTGGTCTAAACACAAAATGACTTAATCTTTTATGTAATAAATTGTACAGTAGGTATAAAAGATTTGGTTGTTAGGGCTTTGTTTTTTTTCAGATCAGCATGTTTTCAGTGCACTTTACACTCCTTTTGGCATGCCCACATTTCTACCTGTATCAGACATTCAATATTGATTGCTAATAAAATAATAGAGTTTAGTATTAGAGGTTTTGTGCTCACATCATCCAAGAAGTACTTACACTTGAACCTTAGCATAAAAAATATTACAATGATATCTCCATTTAATATCAAGTCATTAATGTTTGCTAATGAAACTAAAATTACTTAATTAATGAAATTAAAATTTTTAGCAATTGATTAAGATTAGCAAAGTGCATTTATGCCTTCAATATTTTTTGTTTTCATCATCACCTTGCTACATCAACCTCCTGTGTTAGGCCTGTTACAGATGAATATTCTTCCTAGCCAGAGGGAGCTAAGCTATATTAACAACTTTATAACTCATTTATAATGTTAAGAATAATTAAAAAGCTACAGTAACATTTACTGCCGGTAACATATCATTGACTGCCTCATTGGTCGTGTTGGTTGCACACGTGACTGCCGATCGTGAGATCCTGGGTTGAAAACGTGGGTCAGGGACTATTGGATTTTTCTAAAAATTAGAATTATTACTAGTGGCTCGGAGTCTGGATTTGTGCCCAGTGTATGACAATAGACTCACCATCTATTCCATAATGGGATGTAAACATAACTGGTGAAATGTGGAAGTGTACTAGACTCCTCTGCCTACCTCGTCGAGAATTACAGGCGTGATGTTATGTTACTGTGACATCTCAAGTGTTTATACAATTGATTAAAAGGCCATTGGTCCAACATGGGCTTATTTGCTTTTGATCCAATTCAGGTCCAATCCAAGTTTCAATTGGTCCAATTTATGGTCAATCCAAAAATAGGATTACCAAAATAATTAACTTTCATATATTTACGAATTAAAATTTCATATATTTTAATTAATTAAACTTTCATGTAATCATGTAAAAAATGATTAATAAGCAAGAATAAAAATAGTATGTTTAAAGCAAAAAAAAATAAACAAGCAAATTTCAAACAAGTACATAATTATATTTAACACCTTGGATACAAGGATATTTACATTATCATAAGATGATGAAATAAATATAGTCAATGGTGTTTTTTTCTGTACTAGGTACTTATCTATCAAGACAAGGAAAACGTAAATAAGCACTTACTTGACATTACAAATCGCCGGCAAATTCTTGAAGAGGGCCTTCGTAGACCCCAAATTTGCCGATTTTCGCAGCAAAGTAATTACTATCGAAACCATTTCAAATACCACTACAAGACCAAGTGCTACTACAAGTATACAAGTGCATACGATACGTTCCGTTCCAACTACACAATTGTGGCAGTGACATTCGCGCAAAAACGAATAATGAAATATACGAATCCAACATTTTCCTGTATTAATCATAGAGAAACATATATAGAGTGGGCGAGTCAAGGAAAAAGTCGTCTCGTCGTTAGAGAGAGAAAGAGAATGAATTGGTACTCGTTTATCTCTTTAAGCACATGCGTAGCAGAAAAACATAATAAAGCAGAAGTATGAATTGAAATATCATAATAAAGACACAACCTATACCCTGTATCTAATGTTATTTTATTTTGGTCTAATGTTATTTTATTATATGTATTATACTTGTATTGTGTGGATGAAGCACCTTTACCTGCAAATAACACCCGTAGCTATCACAAGTAAGTAATAAATATACAAGAATTGATAAACAAATTTATATTCGAACTGCTTTAATTTAATGAATTTGACTGGCCTGTTGGCGCAATTTTTAATGAACATGACTGTTGCGCCGGGGGTCGTGGGTTCGATTCCCATCCAGTATAAATATTTGTGTGATGAATATAGGTATTTGTTGTGTCTGGGTGTAAAAAATCTATATAAGTATATATTTCTATGTATATATCTAATTTATCAGCCGACTGGTTACCGTAACACAAGCTCTCTTGATGCTTAGTATGGGATCAGATGGCCGTGTGTTTAAAAAAAAAATACAAATATGTGTAAAAAAATAACATTACTATAATTATATTAGTTACATCTAATTATACTACTGAACAAGCCAATCAGATACGATTATATAATGCGCAGACGTCATTAAAGAGAGACAGGTATATCAAATGCATGTTCTTTCTCTTTCTATCAACGGCACATTCTCACTTACATGCGTGCTTATAGTTATAGCTCGCCACTCTATCTATATATTATCTCTATGTTATTAACGGGCATAATGACAATTAAGTGCTTACATCCAAAAACAGGACTTAGATACAAAAACAGTATAGTCCATATTTATTATAAATTAAAACAAATATCCAGTAATCTTTTTTGTTTCAACTAACGTCGACTAGATATTTTTTTTAAAGCCCGTAATATCGTCTGCAGAATATATTTTATGTGACGCCGGCCATTGTAATAAAATGTTGAGACCTAAATATCTTTTGTTTTTAACATGTTCGTGATATTAATTTGTATTTCCATTTGCGATTAATATTACATCCATGGCAGAAAAAATAATCAGATTTTCATAACCTACAAAATAAATTGTACATAAAATAACAGAATTTTTAAGTTGTTCATATCACTAGCTCAGCTTTGCTATTACTTAGGTGGAATTTTGAGTTCACATTTTTTTGTAATATATAATATTTTTGTAACTACAAATCGACTAGAAAAGGTTTAGTGGGCGGCTGCTTATTTTCCAAAAATAATATTATTAAATATTTAAAATTAAACAGCAACAGTTAGGATATTTATTTTTATTGGTGCATAATTATAAAGCTTCAAATGATATAGTTGTATGTAATTCTATGTAATTGGAAAACTTCAAATTATGTATTTATTTTTTGTACCCTTTGTATCCCAAAACTAAGAAGTACAAGGGTGTACTTGATGCCTAATGCCAATCTCTGCCAGTTATCCCTGGATGAACGTAAAAGCGCGAGTTAGGCGTCACTAATAACGCAAACTAATAACAAATTAATAATACAACAAGTATATAAACACAAACTTACATACATAAATGATATACACATACTAAAACATATATATAATAATATATGCTTTCAGTGAAAACTGTTAATATATTTATTATTTGCTCGAATTATTTTTGCCTAAATATATTATGAAAATGAAAAATTATGAAGCGAATGAGGGGTGACAGAACGGAAAGAGGCAAGCCCAAGGGTAAGTATGGTTTATGGGTATTTAAACACAATTAAACTAAATTACGTACTCATGCATATAAAAAGGAACATTTGGTCTGTAAGGATAAAGATATTTGGCGCTCGATGTTTTCTGCCTGTCTCGTAGGGCACCTGCCGATATAATAACATATTGACTCGATTTTTAAGCCCTAGTGTATACTTGGCCTAATGAGTGATTCGCTGAAATCTATCAGACTAATGATTTGGATACACGCAGCTATCTACAAGATGAGGAGCAGTAACAGTGTAAATTGTTTTAGAAAAGAATAAAAATAATGTAGTACTTATTAATATTTCCAGATATTCGTTTTGAAATAAAGCAATATTTTTTTAAAATATTTATTCCCATTTTTTTACCAATGATAAAATAGTGCATGAAGTTTAAATTTACAAAAAATAAACATTATTTCAAAGACTTAAGACGCCATCTTATCGAGAATTTAACAAAGCCCTATTCTTTGACACAACTAAGTATCAAAGAATTAATAAAATACAATTGAGTAAAAAATATTTATTACTTATATTCATAGTTAATTCACATTTCCAATAGAAATACATATTAGAACAGACATTAAAAAAACATTTTTTTCTCAATACACAATACAATTTCCACCTTCCAACACAGTTCAAGTTTTTAGTATACACACAGAACATTCAATTTATGTTATCTGTAGATAGTGTTGTGCAGGTGCAGGTGTAGCAAAATATAATGCCAGCACTTCGGACATATTTATGTGTGGCCGATACACGAATTTCAAATAGGCCATAAGTTCTGTAGTTTTATTGAGCCAAACTGTTATATTGGTGTCATAAAGGACCTACAATTGTCACACATCAAAGTGTATCTTCAGCCTTTATTTCATAAAATATTATTATTAGCTCAATAATACACAAAATGCAAAATATAAGGATGTTCATGTAACATACTGATTACACCATTCTTAACTTCAAACATTTATCAATCCATATTAAACATTGACAAATATACTATCACAATTACATGGACAATTAGAGCCACATTTCCATTTCATTAAAACTCACGTTAGTACATACTACACATCAATGCTTCCACACCTATCAATACAATACACAATTGGCTGGTTCATTTCTATTGCACAGCCTTTCAATAAACACTCACTAAACTGTACATTAAATTCCAAGAGGAATAATTCCCACATCCTGAAATCAATGAGAACATGTTAACTTGCAACCAAATGGATTGCAGAAGAATAGAACAAAATAGTTATTATTTCTATGGCTGCGATAATTCTTGTATTTCAATATTGTTGAATCAATTATAATAATTTTGTAATCGACTGTATATAATATAACTTTATCCAATCCCACTCATACAGAATACAGAACATAATTCATAATATATTTAGTAAACACTGGCAAAATGTTTGGACCGACAACACACTAATTTCATACTGACCAAAATCTACAGTTCACTATGGTCACACTTGAAACATTACTATGCTAACGCGAAGCTTCACATCACCCCATCAGTCGTCCCACTGTTCAACACGGCTGTCCTCTCAAAACGTCGCTGGATAAGGGCAGTCCAATGAACAATTACTGTCTATAATCAACGTCTTGCGGCTTCGAGGCAGCCAGGTCGTAAATGCTGTACACAGTTTGGATGTCGTGCAGGGCGGGCGCGGGGGCAGCGGCGGCGCGGGGCGGGGGGCGCAGGGGCGCGCCGCGCCGCGCGCCGCTGTCGACGAGCATGTGTTATTTAACGCGCTTCTGCTGGCGCTGGCGGTAGATGTCGTTGACGGGCGGCGCCACGCCCAGCTCGTCGTCGTCCGAGTCGTCGCCGAGTTTCCTTCTGCGAACCTGCGCAATTATTTTACTAAATAATGTGTGCGTAGAAAAATTGTCATATAATTTATTTTAGGTTTGTTTTCTATCTCACAGTAGTAACGAACGGGCGTGTAAACGATCTCATATATGAAATTTAAATCAGGTAAAAAATTATTTTAATAATCTATGTTTAAACTTTAAATCATGTCACCTTATTAGTGACGGTGGTGATGCCCTCATCGTCGACGATCCAGTGCACCGACCGCGCCAGATCAAACAGCTTTGTGTCGCAGCCGTTCTCTTGGGTCGGTGCCGCCGCTGTAATAAACGAACACAAATTACTACAATTTCCACTAAATTTATTGTGCAGTCAATACCCTACATGGTACAGGGTAATAACTACGAGTGTAACGTGTACGAAAAATCTATACGAATTTGAATTTCGAATATCGAGCAACCTATATTGATCGGAGCGTCACAAGAGAATATTTAATATATCTATCATTAAGAACTTACGCTTATCAGGCAGCAAGATCCTATTGAAGAGTTGCATGAGGCGGTCGACGGCTACGAAGGGCCCCCGGAAGCAGCTGGGCGGCGGCATTAGCGTGCACAGGTGCGCCGCCGCGCTCGGCATCGGGAACGTGCCGCCTGCGGACACGTTCATATACTTCTATAAATAACTTCCGCAAGCCACCAACAGATGTCGCATCACGTTCCTGAATCACGCTATTGATGATTTCTTAATATCGTGCACATGTAAACCACCGATTTAATACAAGTAATCTTTCATGTGTATGAGGTCTAAACGTGCTTTTCTCGTAATCGATAAACAAATCAACCTCCTGAATACGGTGTTGGAATCGGGTATTACAAATAAGCAATGGTGGTTTTAGGATCCTATGCACCTTAAGATACAGACGTTCCAAAGTTTTGTTGCCATTATTATTTGAGGAAATTTTTGTCGATGCTTTTATCGTTCCGCTATAGGCACACGGGTATCCCTTGAAGACATGCGCATCTTATCAAAACTAATCAAGTATGTTTAACTTTACGATATTATTGTCGGCTCAAATGTATAGAAAGCGCACAAAGGCTAAAGTAGCATAATTTAAGCTTACCTGGAATAGGATGCTCCCCGGGCAAGGGATTGAGTTTGGGCTTGTACGGTATCATTTGGCTCGTATCTGGACGGGCTATATCCTTGTTTGGATCATGCTCCCTGAAATAAATATCAGTAAGTAGAAATGATCAAACTAGTATAGATCACAATAATATAAACGTTACATCACGCCTGTAATCCCCGAAGAGGTAGGCAGAGGAGTGTAGTACACTCCCACGTTTCACTAGTTACGTTTACGTCCCAATATGGAATAGGTCTATTGCCATAATAGTCTATTGCCATAATAATATATTTTTCAAAATAATATATTTTCTTTAGTACACACCAATCAGTCTCTTTATGGGAAGTTTAAGTGAACAGTGTATGACAGGTACAATCTAAATTTCATAAATAGATCGGACATTTAAGTAGATTTAAATATTAATTAATTATTATAATTTAATTTGCATGCCTAGTTGGTAGAATAAGAGAGATGGTAAATTTAATATAAACCCATTTGTACACCTTATTCTAGCAAATAAAGATGATTACTATACTCACTTTTGTCCAAGTATCACTGCAGCTAGCTCGGGAGATATGCCCGCCAGCGGGCCTCCTAAGGCCCACGATTTATTTGACATTGAAGCCACCTAACAACAAACATTTCATATAACAAATGGACTATCACATGTTATATTGAATACATTTCATTTAAAAAACATACGGGAATACTTTGCCAGGGTAGTTTTATCTCCGATAAATGGACCTGATGTGCCTAATTTGAGCTACTCATTTTCAAAGATTCTTCTACTCAGAGTTCTTCCATCTTTTACAACATAACTGATGATAAAGGCTGATGTTGCCAAGCTTGCAAGGTGACTCATATTCAGAAGCGAAAAACAGAAGAAAATGTAAGCTTTGATGTTTAAGAAAAGATGGACACCGCACATCAAGGCTGGCACCTGTTGGTCCTTCAATTGATTCGGGAAGAGAGTAGCGCCATCTTGTAACAATAACAATAAATATACTTCGTCGGTTGATGTTGTACTATGGTGAAGTCTGTCACTAGGTACATAAAGTACACAGAACTTGTCCACTATTGTAACTCACCTCAGTATATCCAATGGACTTCAACTCGGCAATACTACAAGGATATAGGTCGAGGAACTTGTATCTGTCTACCAGCTGTGCTGTCTCCTTGCCTTCAAATTCTTTGATCTGTCGACATATTGCATAACAGTACATTTATTAAAGATTTATCAATTGCATATGATATTGAACAGATCATGTATGTTTTAATGAACAAGGGTTTCTGGCAAAAAAAAATAAAGAAATATTATAAGTTAATAATGAACAATGTCAATCCTGACCCTAGAATAGACACAAATGTTGAGGTAAAAATTACATACAAATCCCTCGATTTATATTTTGACAACTGCACATCTATTCACAATAAGGAAACAATGTTCTACATTCACTTTTCAAGAAAATATTTCTCTTTTGATAGCTTTCCAAGCAACCATCTGATCCTACCCACGCAGAGACTGCTATGGTAACCAGACAGTTGAACTAAATTATCTATGTATATGTATCATTTTCTAAATAGTACATAAACTTAAGCATTTTGTCGTAATTAAATATTACCTTCTCCAAAACATGTTGCCGTCTCTTTTCCACCTTGACGATGCTGACCAGGTCGCCGATGTTGGACTCGAATTCCAAGAAGCGATTCCAGATGTCCACGGAGCTCTCCGGTTTGAGACTGCCCGAAGACAAGACTCGTTCAAACAGGACGCGGGTGTTGTTGTCCTCTGAAACGTCCAATGCGGTCAGCTACCCAAACGGTGACCATCCTCTATTCAGGAGTGCTGCCATGTTGAACAACTAGCATGATTTTGAACGTTATTCAAGTGAACACCAAAGAGCAAATACTGTAATATTCAACATGTATCCTTTGCTACTACTTCTAAAGAGAGACAGATCCAGTCTAAGGCCAATACTCACTGAACACAGAAATATAAATATTAGGATTATCAATTGTTTAGATCAACCCTCAATCACCAGCTTGTCTCTGTCCATGTCTAGGCAAAATAATAATGTTTCAAAACTTTTTTTTTAAATGTACGCTTAAAACCCTTCGACATTACGGAGCAGAAAGATAAGGCCTGCCCAGGCTTAAAGCAAACACTAGAAGTAATAGTGGAAATAAAACTCTATACATAAACTCACCATTGAGATGCGAGAGATAGTCGATATAGCAGAGCACATACTCTGGTATATGGGAAAACTTCTTAAGCCCTAACTCGAAGATCCTGAAGGCTATATTCTTGTCCTTAGAACAGTAGTACTCCATAAGTGCGGCCGCCACGAAAACGTGGTAGCGGGATCTAAAATAAAAGTATATCAATATTATGATGACTTCCTTAAACCTTAACAGCGATACAATAAAGTCTTACCCTAACTCAGTAAAATTACTTCGATTTCATATTGGCATAAAAGTGGCTTTTTAGCTAACGTTTTATGGTGTTGACGAACTGATAACCCCCAAAAATAATTATGTTCGTTATTGTATTCTTTGTGCGTTTTAAATGTAAAATTATATTATGTAAACTTTTAATGTGTAATAAAAATTACCAATAAAGGACTATTTGACTATAGACTAACAGTTTAATGGGGGAGTCAAAAGACTCCAAAACCGGCGTGCTTGTATGAAGACAGTGATGAATGTGGAAGAAGCACGACAAGTCTGTAAGGATAGGGATATTTGGCACTTTGTGCTCTCTGCCTACCCCGTGAGGGACCTGGCGTGAGGATGTGTATGTATGTATATCAGCTTAAATCAAGTCATCTGAACCCCAAAATATTTATATAATAATAACAGACTGTCTTCAAAACCCTTCGTCTAAATTCTGACAACAGAAGCTTCACCATCATGATGGGACACTAAATATTTTAACCTGTACGTAACAAAACATAACATCACGCTTGTATATGTGTAAGTAAGTACGTAATTAAAATATCTCAAACTCAACTCACCTAGCATCCTCTCGGGCCCTCTTAAACACAGTTCTGGCTGACTTGATTCCCTCAGCTCGTCGCGCGAACTTCATGTACTGCACGTAAGCCAGCGTCGGGTCTATGTCTTCCACGTCTAGATACCTTGTGTACACTTGATGGACCTGCAAGTAAAATGGTTGGCTAGCTGATTGTATCAAACGTCATTTGCGGGAATCCGCTATTAACAAATTAGGAATGTGGTGTACGATGGCAATACACCTGCAAACATATATCAATGGACCCTCCCTCCCTCTCATAACGATGACACGCCTTTGCAAACAATATATAATCACCATAACACACCCCACTT
Source organism: Apyrrothrix maculosa (assembly GCA_018237585.1). Lineage (NCBI taxonomy): Eukaryota > Metazoa > Arthropoda > Insecta > Lepidoptera > Hesperiidae > Apyrrothrix > Apyrrothrix maculosa. Next base: position 2,592 of record DVOY01000171.1, on the reverse strand, counting down.
AAGTGGAGAATCCTTGGAGAGCATCCTTAGGGTTTTAGATTCTATGACGGATAGCTGCTATTACCTTATTATAATGCAGTCTACTCTCTTCGTAGTCCGCATGAGCGAAGTGCAACAATGTCGAGTGTTTCAGCGGTCCGCTGGTGGCCCTCTCATACACCGCCGCCGCCTCGTCGGAGAACAGGCGCGCTGCGTTGGCGTCCTGTTGAAACGAAATATATATTTCTTCATAATCTGCTCGTTTCAGTCCTTTGCTGAACATAGGACTTCAATAAGGGGATTTTTGCCCATAATTTTCACACAGGGCATGCGTGTTGGTATATAAAGATATGTATATTTATTACAACTTTACACAATAATAACATTTATGGATGTGTAGTTGCTCTACTTAAAAACATTCTCTTCACTCACTCTGGTTTGACTGGTCGCCGCCGGCTTGACTCGCCGGGCATTAAGTCGATCCTTTGATAAGCTAACTTTAGCTTCGACGGCGTAAAATATTTTGGTATTTTACATTATATTAAATTTTTTTTCAAAAGCTATTAATGAATGGAAGTATGCATATGTAAATATTTTGAATCATTTTTCCTCAGAGAAAAAACAGTTGGACAAAATCCAGGATGTTCTACGGAACTGACAGCAGAGATTTGTCCCACGACTTGACAAATCCTCTAGCAATGTAATAGAACGCTAATCACCCCTTTTTCCTGCAGCAGCTTGGAGGAGTGGTCGAGGAACTGCGCAGCCTGGTGCCACACGTCCGGGTGGTGCGCCAGACACAGCAAGCACTGCTCGATAGCAAACATCACCCGCCGCGCCACGAGCGCCGTATCCTCAGAACGCAACGGGTTCGACCTCTCCCAAGCTATGTACTTCTTCCATAATTCCACCTGGTGAAAAGGATATAGGACGGTAACATTTTCAAGGTGTTCAACTGATCGTTTTTGTGTTAATTGCAACTTAGTATCGATGTTTGTTAATTGATCTTCAAAGGTACAAGAAGAAGGACATGATACAGACGATCCCAGATGTACGTATACACAAATTGGTCCAAAACATGTTAATGGAGGACTAAGAGACTAGGTTTACATATTAAAAGACGATAGCGCCCCCTCTTCGAGTGGTCAAGTACATAAATCCAGTAGTGGAGAGTTAATAAAGAACACAAAAGTATTTTGAAAACATTTTGTACCTGTTTCATCTCTTCTCTGTCGACAGTTGGCGGCGTGGCGGGCATGTTCCTGTTCAAGCCTCTAGTGACACTCTCTAGCTCCTTGGCTACGCGCCTCGCGTTCATGTACTCCCGAGAGCGCTCCATTGCCATTCTTTCAGCTAGAGACAAAACACCAATATTAAATTTTCAGTAATTCCATTCCATTTATAGAAATATGTAGAAGACGGTATGCAATTGCGCGGAAAGTTCTAGAAAGCGTTAACACATTTATTTAACAGCAAATTTGAACAATGAGAGAAACGTTCATTTAAAGCCGAGATCCTGCTGACCTAAGTAAAGAGGCTTCATTGCTACCGGTGTTAGGGGTGTGATTAGAAAACCTGACGGGTATGATTAGAAGACTTAACGATTAGAAACTTTTTACTACAATCACACTATTCTAGTACTACCTCACATGAAGTGGTATATCCAGAGCTACAGTCAGCACTGCAACTAATACGGCTTGTAATTCCATAAAACACAGGTCGTTTACAAAGGAAAAAGAATGATAGAGGGTAATCACCAATTATTGTGTTGATGCTCTGCTCAAACGCTATGTATTCCTTCCACAAGGTCTCAATACCAATTATAGGGGTTATCACAGCCTTTTGGTATACCTGAAAGGAAAATCGAATGTCCTGAGACCGTGTGTCGTTATTTACATTTTGTTGAGGCTTGCCAACTTAAAAAATATATTATTAGACGTAACACCACGCCTGTAATCCCCGAAGAGGCAAGCAGAGGAGTGTAGTACCCTCCCACGTTTCACCAGTTACGTTTACGTCCCACTAGGTGACGTTGTGAGCCTATTGCCATTAAATACGTTATTAGATTGTAGGAGAGATCAAACGGATATTCCCTTATAACTTAACATTCCTGAACAACCCTGTTTGGATGGACATGGTCCGTCCATGAGGAATTAAACACATGCCGAGTGCGGCTCAAGTTGGAATCATACAAAAATAAAACGATTTAATGAACAAAATTTGAATATGAATGAAATGTGTAAATTTCATAGTTACATCCGATACGATTCGTCCAACCCAACGGCTAACATATTCGTCTACTGAATTTCATGTCTTATTCTGACACTAGCAGCCATACGATGAATTTAACATCGTAGTTCGTGGCAGTAGCCCCATTTAGAACTAGTTGCGATGAATAATTCTACAAAACCAGATGGTACCTGCATCTGCAGAAGTCTGAATAATTCCCACTCTACGTTTTATCCTTAATTTAATCGAAGGTTGGACTAAAAAGTGTTAAATGTAGCAGAAACTGAACGCACATGGTTCTTATGGCTCATAAGTTCTGTCTCGATAGCTTAACAAAAGCAGTTCAGATGCTCGTTGGTCGTGTTGGTAGCAAACGCGACTGCC
>DVOY01000170.1:0-13587 GCA_018237585.1 Apyrrothrix maculosa | reverse complement strand
TTCCATATTGAAATATCTTCCAGTAGGCCCGCTGGTGGAAAATTTGTTTGGTATGGCTGACCTAGTGCGTACATTTTGGAAATTAATTATATAGATATACGGAATATACATTTATATAGATATACGGAATGTTAGATTATGATAAATATAAATTCTCACATAAACACATAAATATAGACGTACCTACATACAAACAAACAGAAATACATACATAAATAAGTGCATAAATACAAACAAATAAATACATTCATAACTACAAACATATAAATACATATGTGTAATGTGTATTAAAGATTATGTATGATTTTGATACGTACACGTTGTGATTGAAAATTGTTTTTAAAATCAGAAGTACGATCAACTTTAAATATGGAAATCATTTGAAAATAATTTTACAAAATAACAGGAGGTTTTAAAGGAGTTACTGCAATAAATCCTGGACTATGTAATTAGGGGTGCCGCATATTTTTGTACGATGGTTATGATTTATTAATAATAATGTGTGTTGATATTAATTTTAATCGTTTTAGAACAAGGTCCTTTTGGCTCCCGACGCTCTGTTCTGCTCTTTACGTAGAGACGTTAACAAGCACAATATTATACGGACCAATATATACTGATTTTATATTTAATAGTTCTTATTGCATTGTATTTAAGGCCATTTTTAGTCAATTAAAGGGTATGAGAGATGAAAACATAAATTGGTCGGGCAGAAAATATTTTTGCAAAATGTCTTTTCCGAGAACGATTATCATGAATTACATAAGCTCTCAAGTCTGCTTCTGTATGCATGGTAGGGTTGGATGTTCAAATCTTTTAAAAAGCTCATTACTGACGTCCTATGGTACTGTGGGTGCTTAATAAATTATTAATTGGACGACGATTTTGCAAAACTCTTTCCTGTAAAGGAGAAACGGGTGTATTAAGGTAATTCGCAAAACGAGTTCCCAAATGAATTAATATTTATAACGTAATGTTTGACTACTTTAAAATAAAGATGGTGATGGTTACAGCTTTTTTTCTTTCATGCGAAGGATTTACAATGTTATAGTGTTCAGACATATCGTGATATTAATAAATAAACTATTGGCCTAGTCGCCATCATTACCGAGATCAATGTATGGATTCGAATCTCGTATAAAACAAATATTCTTGTGATATATAATGGTATATTTTTGGTTCTCGCTGTAAAATTGTGTAAAACTATATAAGCTTGTGTTTAGAAATATACATTGCATATATTTTTAGCATATGTCTGTTTTTTGTTAATTGGTATCAGAGGGCCGTGTACATGCGTATATTATCCCACACAACGTCACGCCTGTAATCCCCGAAGACGTAGGCAGAGGAGTGTAGTACACTATAGAATAGGGGGTGAGCCCATTGCATTACACTGCAAAAATTCAACAATAGCTGATCCGAAATTTTAACCACTCTTTATTGTCTTAGTTATTGTCACTGTAACCACTCCGTATCTGCTCCCGGTACTGCCGATGTCTTTTTTGTTATCAGGATTATTACAACTATACAATTACACTTATTACAATTACAATTATTACAATAACAATTATTACAATTACAATTATTATAATTACAATTATTATAAATGAAATCCACTGTCTTCTTTATTTCTTAGTTTTAGAAAACAAAAGACATTAGCAAGCTACGGCCAACAATGCACAAATGTTTGGCCAATTGTTAGTGTACAGTTGGGTATAGTGCTTTCGATGAAACATTGGTGCCGCCTCTAGTGTTGCAAATGTCCACAGGGGACATTGATGATGTATCGTCAGGTAGCCCGTTCATATTAACCATATTAAAAACAAGGATTAAAATAACAATATCTTGCGTGGATTCCAATCACCCATTGGTAATCTATTGTCTTGAAAAAAATGTCTTATATCTGAATGCAACACGGATCTCAATGACAATTGGTTAAATGTTAAATCAACATATTTTTTTTTTTTAATAATTATACAAAAAGCAATGATAGCCTAGTGGTATGAAATTCAGCCTCTCACTCCGGGACGCCGGGTTCAAATCCATGGCGCGCGCCTCTTTACAAAAATGTGCGTTTTAAGATTAAATATCACTTGCTATAACGGTGAAGGAAAACATCGTGAGGAAACCTGCACACCTTAGAGTTATAAAAAAAAATGTTTTCTAAGCTGTGTGAAGTCAGCCAACCCGCACTTGGCCAGCGCGGTAGACTATGACCTCAACCCTCTCATGTGCCCGGTGTATAGCTGTAATGTGTATGTATATAATAGACTCACCACCTATTCCATATTAGGACGTAAAAGTAACTGGTGAAACAACTCCTCTGCCTACCCCTTCGGGGATTACAGGCGTGATGTTACGTAATTATACAAAAATACATACAAAATCTCTATTTTTATGCGTATTATATATTGAATTCCTCGTAACTATCAGCAACGATAAGAATCTGCTAGGAGTGATAATTTTAGTAAAGTCAGCAAACTGACCGGCGATTGCAACATTTAAAAAAAAGAAAGTAAAAAATATAATAAACAAAATTGCTATTAAATGAATTTCCATATCATAGGGGAAATAACTAAGTACAATTTTACAAGACTCAATTTTACAAGACTCAATTTAAAGCAATACATTATGAAGACGTGACGTGAAACTTACCGCCTGCCTCGTTCTGAGGTGGGAAGGGAGGTCACAAGTCAGCGAGTGATTCTGACGCGTCGCCTTTGACTCCGAGTCGCTCGAACCTCTGACTGGCCGGCCCGTGATATTCATAGTACTGAGCGCATGTAAACTTAATTTCTGTGTAATTTTGTATTATTAATATGTTTACTAAAATTACAGTTCACAATAATAATACTCTAGAACGTGATGATCTTTTGATGAAATAAATAATCTGTGTAACGTGTAACCAGACAGCTAATAAATTATGTACATACACATGTAAATGAGTTTACTTCCCGACACATAATGAATACTTTGTATATGTCCATTGTCACACATGTGACACGAACAATAATATTTTGGGACATCTTCACATGGCCAGCTGATTCCAAACTAAACATCAAGGGAGCTTGTGTTATGGTAACCAGACGGCTGATAAACTGTAACTGTCTTCATCACACATATATTTGTACTGGATGAAAACCGAACCCACACAGTTTCCGCTTGTAGTCACGGTTACTAGCTACTACACTCTCAGACCAAGAGAAAAATTATTATAAAGCATAGACTCAATACAGAGGATCTAAGTTTCAGTATATTTATAACCAATCTTCTTATACTGATTTATATTGATGAAAATCAATAGTCAAAATCGTTTATTTATATAGGATTTACAATCACTTATAAACGTCATTATAGTTAAGTTTAGTTAGTTCGTACCGCGCCCACAACTGAGAAGAACTAACAAGAAACTCAATGGGGTTGTTTTTTTTCAGTGATTGTTTAACAATTATAATTATAATATGATGATGATGAATGAATAACTTTTCAATAATTCGACAAATGTTTATATTATTGTTAAATAATATTAAATAATAATATATGTTAATATAATATATGTTAATATTATTAAATAATATTTTTTTTTCTTTACGAAATTTGAATTTCGTGCACCATGTATTACTTTAAAAGAAATCAATATTTATAATAGAGCTATCAATAACAAAAGACAGTCGACAATCGAACCGATCATATTAATAACATTCGCATTGGTTCTTTTAACGTACCATGTTATAATATTTCAAAAAGGAATATTGAATCAATTTGGATATGTAATTAAAATATTTATTACTTGTCGCGAAGGCTTCCAACCGAGCGGTGCATGTTAGCGCTTGTAAAATAATACCGGTAAAAATATAATTTAATAAAAAACATGTAAATAAGAAGTCGATGCTATAAATTCAGCTCATGAGCCGTCGGGCGAGCGGTGCCGCCGCCCATAATGATTCATTAAGTGCTCCCCCGGGATTACCTTTTTGTAATTGACCGATGATGCGAGAGCCATATCACTGTCCCTCTTTTATTCAGTTTCCAAGTTGTAAGCTGAAGTATTTATTTTATAATTTAACTGAATTGACTGCTTCGTAGGTCGTGTTGGTTACGAGCGCGACTGCCGATCGAGAGGTCCTGGGTTCTAATCCCTATTAGATTTTTCTACAAATTAGAATTTCTAGTAGTGGCTCGGAGTCTACAGTCGTGCCCGGTGTATGATAGTAGACTCGCCACCTATTTCATATTGGAACGTAAACGTAACTGGTGAAACATACCTCTTCGGGGATTACAGGCGTGATGTTATGTGTTGCGTATAATTTAACTGCATAGGCTAAGGAACATCCAATGGTTACGATAAGTGGTTAACGGCACCCATGGACATTTGTAACGCCTGAGCTGTCAACGCGCTACCAGCCTTGAAAGACATTAAATATTTATGTAAACACCGCAAGTGTATTTTAGAAGAGAAAACTTTCAACACAATTTTTTTCGACCTTTCTTTTGTTAACCTGCTGCACACAGGTTTCCTTTCAGCATAAATGGGTAAAGACCACTTTAATATGACATTTGTACAATTGTATACAATTGTATTGCAATTAATTTTGTAATTGTATTGTGATGAATATAGAAGAAGCAGGGCAGATCTGTAAGGATAGGGATACGTCGCACTCGGTGCTCTCTGCCTACCACTGAAATGTTGATATGTATGTTATTGTATTGTAACTCAATTATATGTAATATATAATTATGTACGTCAAGAAAATGAATAACAAAACTATGTTACTTAGTGTCATGTACGTTATTATAATAACATATCCGCTACCTCTTACCTTTAAAACGGCATATCAGTTGCTCATCGCACCGCGTACGTTGACCATGAGTGTCCGTGACTTTTATATGATTACAAGCTGGAAATAGCGAAACACTGTGTAACATGCACCCATAACTCCAGTCCTTTCGCATTAGCGTTCTGTGTTTCGCGAAGGAGCGCGTATATTACGTATTAATTAATGTGTAATACCGTTGCTTTAAATGCGAATATTTGTGTTTATGTTTCTTGTTCCTTAACGCTGTAATAGGTAGATGAATTTGAATTAGATTTGGTGTATAGATAGACTATGCCCTGAAATAAAACATAGACTAATATTAGAAATAAAAATATCTAAAAGGTGGCGCTGGCTAAGCAATAGACAGTGCTGTAATGTATATATATAAGGATAAGGTTATTAATATTAAGGTTAAAACTATTAAATAATAAATCTAAATATCTTAAATAATAAAGTTAAAAACCTTATAATCAGCAATATTGTTTTATACCAAAGTGCAGTCAAAATGTTGTAATACGAAATTTACGATAATTCAAACATTTTCGTTGCACCAATCGTTTCGTTTGGATTTGATTCGCTAGTATGAACATTTCAAAATAGTGCCGATATTGACAGCGCTTGTCAGCTTTTTGTCGATGTAATTAGCCAAAAAATAGCCGTAACGATCACAACAAACAGATATTTAATATTTTTTTTAAAAACCTCACATTGCTTAGGAGCAAAAAATTATATAATGCTCAATGTAGAGTTACCATCAAAAAAGTCGTTACTGATGGGCCAGATATATTTAATAGACAAGCATGAGATATTATTTCAAAGTAATCATCTTTTCTGCTTAGTAATGTATTGACGTTCAATTGTAATGATACCATTGCCTAAAAAATAATTCATAGAAATTTCAAATCTGGACTATTGTATTTTTATTCACGTTGATTGTGATTAAAACGTAAAAACGTAAACGTAACATCACGCCTGTAATCCCCGAAGAGGTAAGCAGAGGACTGTAGTACACTCCCACGTTTCACCAGTTACGTTTACGTCCCAATATGGAATAGGTGGTGAGTCTATTGCCATACACCGGGCACATTAGAGGGTTAAGGCCATAGTCTACCGCGCTGGCCAAGTGCGGGTTGGCAGACTTCACATACCTTAACATTTTTGGGTAAGGCTAAGGTGTGCAGGTTTCCTCACGATGTTTTCCTTCACTGTTGTGATTAAAAATAATTATAATTCAATAAACCACAAAATAACACATTCATCGTTGAAGAAATTTGTTGTGTGGATTCAGTAAATCACACTAATATCATGTTGTATATGAAAATAATATATGTATAATGTATGTATAAAAATAAACTCACTTTTTCACATTAATCAGCTTTAAAACTTAAAGCTTCTTTGCAAACGAAAATTTGAGTACCGTTGAAATCCAACTGTCACAGACAACCCACAAAAATATCTCATTTTTAAAATACTAAAATATGATTAATGTCACATTAAAAAAAAACTAAATGTTCTTTTTGACACATTCGAATACCGAATAACTCCATTACATATGCGTACAGACGGCAACCGAAGTTGCATCAATTCCATTGCATATTTAACTTTGTAATGTACAATGTTTAGGTACGAGTAACATCGCCGCCGGATGTACAGCTTACGAATTGAAACGTCAAATACGTTTTAATCAAAACATCGTTTTGCTTTTTATTCCCGAGTGTGCCGCCATGTTTTATGAGTTTGAATATTGTTTAGAGAATGTAATGCAATAATAGCTTGAGTTATTTTATTTATTGTTTACATCGCATTTACATCAGCCGAATAGACAGAGCGAGTAGATTTTATTTTTTTCATTTAATTTAATTACGGCCAGGCAGTAATAAATAGTGCTGTTTCTACTTTTCTGCATTTCGGTTTTCAATTTCTTGCACTAATAATAAATTTATAAAAAAAACGGGCAAGATATTATCACAAATATTTTAACTAAATTCAATTAAGCTTGTTCTTATCACATTCTTTTGAAAACAAAATTAGCAATAAACATATGCCGAGATACCATTATTCATAATAAAACGGTGTATGTAATGCTAACTACAGTTATCAAATTGCAGGTATTAATATAAAACCAAATAATATAACCATTAATATAAAACCAAATAAGCAAATAACATGAAGTTAAATCCCAATTAAAAGTAATAGAAGATCAAAGTGGTACACAAAACATAAACCATTAAAATAACTTCCCTCGCTGCGCATAAAACTCAAAAGTTACTCTAACGAATGTCATTCCCTAAAAATTCTTACGAAATCACAAGTATGTCTTAATTATCCTGTCGATGGTGTGATAAAGTTAAAAACCTGTTATATTTAAGATACTTTTTTTTTAATTTCATCGATAACACTGTTCAAGGACTGGCCATATTCTAATAATTAACTGAAGGCGGTAAAGAATCATCTATTGAAATAAATAAACAAATATCTATTATCCTTTAGAAATATTCTTGAAAATGATTAACTTTATTTCTGGATTTATTGACAGAATATGTAGTTACTATCACCCATGAAAGCTGCGTAGACATATAATGAATACCTATTAAGAAATTGAAACAAAAAATGACTTTTTAGAAAAAAACACTATATTTATTTGACAAAAATAAGGGAAATATGCTTTGTATACCTGTTAGCGAAATCAGTTTAAATTTGTATGACCATGACAATCACGATAATATTGAGTAATATATTTGTGAACAGGATAATTATATATATGTCAAAGTAAACAAACCTACAGGAAACCGTCTAACGATAATATATATCTCTGTCAATAGACATTCGCAGCACCAATAAGTAAGCGTGCGTCTAGTGCATTGAAAGCTGAATTTCATAGTTTTTCTATTAACTTACAGAAAAAATGTAGCTTAAATTTTATGTCTATCAACGTATTACCCCGCTGCTCCATAATGGTGTATCCTGACACCAATGTCGCAGTATTAAAAGCTTGTTTAGATACAACTTCAGAGATCCCAGTGATTATATTTTGGTTGTTGCGAGGTTCTTGAATAAAGTATCAGTGATTACTCAGGCTTAAAATGTCTTTTGAGGATCCAATGGCTATATCAGCACCTTAAACGTTACCACCCTGAATAATGGACATAATTTAATATAGAATTGATGTGAAAATATTCAAATTTAACTAAATGGTATTTGTTGGTATGAAATTAATCTATCATGACTCCTCTGTTATAAAAATTGCCGATTTTCTTCATGTCTAATTAATGTGAGGTAAATAATTTCATTACTTACATTAGTTACAAGACAAGTAAGTAATCCCCTAAGAGGTAGCCAAAGATGTGTAGTACCTACACTCCTACGTTTCACTAGTTACGTTTACGTTCCATTATGGAATAGGTGGGAAATGTATCGCCATACACTGGGCCCAAATCTAGACTCCGAGCCACTATTAAAATTTTCTATTAAAAATGTAAGTTAGAGGAATCCAATAGTACCCAAACCGGGATTTTAACCCAGGACCGCTCGATTACCAATTAGGCTTGCAACCAACAGGACCAATGGGGCAGTCAAGTAAGTAAGTATAATTACATTCGGCAAATACAATATAACGTGGAAGTATGCAAAAGCAAATTTGATTTATTTTTGACCATATTAAAGTATGCAAAAGCAAATTTGATTTATTTTTGACCATTCAACAATTTCTGCTTTAAAAGTTCATCTGCGTGAACTATAGAAAAATATGACGACAACATTTAACTTTAAGCTGCAATATATCAGAAGTAGTATTTGTTTTTGATATTTAAAATGTATAAACAAAATTTTCAATTACTTTAACACGTCCTAAGAATGCATCAACAAAGTCTTCGATCAAATGTATTTTTTGTGCACGGAACATTCTTTGGACAGTATGAGACGGGCCCGTCAGTCAATCACCAGAACCGGATTCCGTCCATCAAAAGGCTGACGCGAGGTTCACCCCGCTCAAGAGTAATTAAACGCACTAAATTCCACACAGAGCCAAAGTTCTGACGATTACACATTTGTCACGCGTGACGTTACATCAAACGTGTGTACCCACCTTAATCGGTGAAATTGTTTATTATCCGGTACTTTATTTACCTCAGGAAATAGGAATTTTTATATTTCATTTTACGAGGTGAAATTTTAAATAAAAAGACTAATAACTTCGTGTTGGTGGGTTGGAAAATTTAGTAAGAATCAAGCGATGGAAGTGCTTGAAAGGAATCATAAAACACGAATACAGCGTAATTGCGTATATAAATAGTGAAGAGTACATTAAGGTTGCTTATAAAAGGATAACGGTTTTTAATTTAAAAATGGAACTATGCATTTAACAAACTGGGTAAAAAGGAATATTTTACAGAAAGCAGAAAATTAAATACACGGCAGTGTTAATTTAACAGAAATGACTGTTAAACTAAACGGATTGATTACATAATTAAGGAACAACTCAAATAGAGCAATATTTAAATTCATCGTTGTAGCACTATGATTGTTGAATAAAAATCTTCAAATAAAGAGCAATACTAAATAGACCGGAAAACCAAACCATGAAATAACCGAGAATTTTATGGATGATTAAATTTAATCACATTTCCTATATAATAGGACGCTGTTAATTTAGCCCTTCTTTGATTTTATTGACGCCAATATTAAATAAAATGTATCGTAAAATTTTATTGGTTGACCAATTCGAAAGAGCATCAACGAAATCTGGAATTTTTACAGCGGCATTTATACAAAAAGTTATCCAATCCTTTGAATTCCACCAACTTATTGTGATCTGTATCACAAGGGAATAAATACGAAAACAGTTTGCGTGTTTATTTATCTGTACACAGAAGTTATATTACTATACAATAACGTGTCCAATATGCGTTGTGTAAGGATTAGGAGTATGCGTTTGACAAAGATGGTCAAGCATCTGAACTACTTATGCATTTCGAAACAAAATTAAAACATTCGCTAGTAATGCACCACATTAGAGATTAGAACTTTCTTCTTGAGCAGATAAAGCTTAAAATGGCGTAGTAAAACGGGTCATATGCTATTTTATAGACAGAGTTAATATTGTCGAGGAGTATTATAAAATTATACGAGCCGATGTTTTCAAAACATTTATCGTTATTCCTTTGTACGGACTCCCTGTTGAGCGGTACTCATATAATTTTAATGTCCTTATTAGTTTAGCTTTCAAAACACGTAAACACGTCCTTAATGGTTTATTACGGCCATAAAGTACACAACCGATTTTTCGGCGTGCATTTCGCGAATATTCGAGGATCATGATAACAATCGCGTTATGAAGGCAATTTGGAATATTCAAAATTTTATGAAGGAAACGATTGTTGTTACCTATTTAAAATGCTTCGGGTTTATTTGTTTTGATATTAAATTAAGGAAATTCGTAAATGCTTACAAATACTATGGCTCGTTAAAAACGAAAATCACTTATGGATGCAGCTAAGTGTTGAAAGAAAAATATACTCAGTTATATTAGCACCTTTATCATCATCATTATTATCATCTTCATCATCATCATTATTATCACCATTATCATCGTCGTATCGTTGTATACGGGTCTTCTCTCGAAATGGCAAAGCTTAAGGGCAAGTTTATCGCATATAAAATACTCAGTATAATTCCCATATTTCCAATCTCCTGCAATTCAGCAAATATTGGGCAAAGTAATCTCATCCAATAAAGAATTATTGTACTCCGGGAGCTGCGTCTTCGATTTGTGTTAAATCACAAGTTTAATTGTCCGAGAAACGAAGGGATTAAACAGCTGATCCCGAGTTCAGCGGAGTTTCTCGATTAGACGTCCGCCCGATAGCATTATTGGTTTTCTTTTTAGCCAACTTTTCAATTAAAACATTTTCATTGTAATATTTTTTATTTATACAATTTGGTAATTTATCACAATTATAATAACGAACGCATGGACGGTAACGCAATGTACAACATTCAAAACAAAATGCTACTTTGATAGCTTGACATTTTGTTCAGATTGAAGCAATAATATGATTTCATATTTTTCTTCTTTTTTCAGTGTAAATGAAATCAAACGAGGCTGCCCGCACGCGGCCGCTTGCGCTCATATACCTACGTTTGAAGTCTGTTGGCAACTTTAGTTCCATAGTTAGTATGATAATCTTTAATATCCCTATCTGTCCTATTCGAAATGAGTCGTAGATAACCAATCTTCTATTAAACAGTGTTTTTACATTGTAAAACTAAATTGCTTTTGCAACTATTCGTTTTTTGTTTAGGTACAAGCGTCTAAAACTATTTCAGCTTTTAATTGCTGCAGTGATTGTGTTTTTAATTACTTTTAATGACACGTGTTGTTTTGTTATTATTTTTATTATTATTACTTCTTCTGTGTTATCGTTTTATTATTCTAACCGCCGCTGAACTATATGAGATAACGCGGCCCTCACTGAAAACCGGTAGCCGTGGTCATGTGTATCTGGCCATATCAAAGACTGATTGTGGGCCATTTCGATCATAATACTGAATGGTTTTTTTTTTGTTTTTGTTTTGCTTGCTTATAATAATTTATTATAACCTAACCTTGTTATTATTTATGGAATAAAACTTTTTCTATTCTATGTAAATTCCAACCTTGCCTAACCTATCTCGGGGAAGTGAATTGATTTCAAAAATTAACTAATTTTGTATGCAATCGGTGGTCTTTGTGTGTGGTCAAGAACCCGCAAGAAACCGCAGTAAATTATCTTTTTAAATTTATATAAACTTATTAAATTAGTAGTGAATAGTCTGATTGGTGTATATCACATCTATTTATTATAATTAATCTAGCAATTACTTCTATCGTAGATCAATTTGTATAAACTCAGAATAGAGGTTATGTTTTATGCTTGAAATTTATAACATACATACATTGCAATTTATATGATATTGATAAATGATTTAATATCACAATCCAATGGCGACCATAATATATGGCATAATTAAAATGTAAACGCAAATAAACGTATTTCTTTCTTTCTTTCCTCCTTTCCTTCTTTTCTTCTTTCCCATTTTCCTTCTTTCTTTCTTTCGTTCTTTCTTTCTTTCTAAATGTAAACGTAAATGTAAACGTTAGCGATGTTAAATTACTAAATAAAGGTTAAAAACGTAATAACGAAACAACATATACGTTTAAAGGAAGATATTTGATGACAACGTATACTATTAATACACATAAATTAAAACACTTAGACCTATAGACGTAAATGAGGTAAAATAAAATTAAGAAAGATAATAGCAATCGAAGGCAGTACTTAAATTGTGATGTAATTATTTTGTGATGTTTGCTAAAGTAGCCCTAATTAGAACCCAAGCAATTAAATATTTATCTATAGTCATGTTATTCACGGAAAGTATTACATTTTTCAATGTAATTAATTTTTTTTCGCTTTTATCACAATCTGCGATATGTTGCTTAAATATTAAAATAAACTCAGCGTTCGTCGGAAAAAAATATAGATGAGATTACTATTTTAACCACTACAAAAATATCCCATACTTTAATATTGATAGTCCATTACTAAAACTCAGTTGGCGGGTCCCTTTGTAATGTGATACTGCGCCTGCATTAATTGATGTTGTCAGTCAAAATAAAATGGGTCTCGAGTAGTGTGACGTGAAGTTTAAAATCTGAGGGACGCGGTTTATACACACAATAAACTCTTTGATCCAACTAATCTCATATACGCCATTTATTCCACTATTCCCGCGTGAAAAAAGTATGCATTTTTATTCAGCTCGATTATACTTTACCATCGTCGAACGTCTTATAACGAGAATTATCTATGAGAGAAGACTCGTGTTTAAGAGTAGTGTACTACTAGTGAAAACGGGTCGTCTCTTGGACGTTATAGAGAATATTATGGATAAGTCTAATTTGTAAGTTTCCACATATGTTTTTGCGGCGGTATAGGCACTTTTGACGCTGGCACTGAAATAATTTATACTTAATTTTATTATTATATCTTTCCACGGACATTAAATAAAGGGAGTATAGACTGTGGATAACGTTAAACAATTTATTACTAACCTAACCTAACAAGTTAATATTAAACTCTACGGCCAGTATTAACAACAAGATACGACAATGCTAGAAATATTTTGAATTTATAAATCTAACTGAAATAATAATAAACTGAACTAAACTCATCTCATTGAACTAAACTTTTATAATACTATTAGGAAATCCGCCTATTCTACTATGCTTGGTGGCACTACTCTAAACAATATAAGCGTGCTTGTATCCGTTTAATCATCCCCCGGGACCTTCGCGAAGTTATTCGATTATCTATTTGTTTCTTTTCATGCCTCCCTTGAGCGTGTCTGTTTAGCGAAGGTGTAGGATATCAAATGATAGGGACAAATGTTAGCAGTCAAAATTTTCGAAACATTTTGTGAATTTATTTTGAACAACAATGGGGTAACAGACAGCCCGCTAATACTGATTACATTTTGAGTTTCTAGTCCTTTTTTATTGTCTATACAACTTTCAGTATCAAATAATTGGTTTTTGCTGATGGTATCAAGATTGCCACAATTTCTATATGTGATTGGCAGGCGTTTCATCGGGATTTTGTATGAATGAAAAATGTTATAAACTTAGCACTTTTTCCATAATGGGACATAGACGTAACTGATGAAACGTGGGAGTGTTCTACATTCTTCTGCCTACCTCTTCGGGGATTATGGGCGTGATGTTACATCTACG
>DVOY01000169.1:0-13593 GCA_018237585.1 Apyrrothrix maculosa | reverse complement strand
AATGTAAATGGTGAAACGAGTGTACTACACTTCTCTGCCTACCTCTTCGGAGATACATGGATGTTACACTATGAGGTGAATAAAAATATGTATCGTACTTAAGGAGTAAACTACAGTCGTGTCTTGGAGCTGACACAGATTTTTTATCTTGGATGCATACGAATGCTGTTCTGCTGAAAGAAATATATTTAACAAATTATGGGTAAATACGCATTATAATGAAATATGCTTTTTATAACTATACTACAATGAGCAGCATCTATATCTTCTTTAGCAATTTGCATCAGCATCACGCAATTTATTTTCGGTAACTCGGTATTTTCGGTAGAATATGGAGTATAAAGAGAGAAGGTAAATAAGGTAAGTTTAAAAGCCAAGAAAATTCCAATTGGGGGTCTTTTATTTTAAATAAAATTTAAAATAAATAAAACTTAATTATAAATAATAGTAGACCAGTTTGTATATGTCCACGTTTTTAAACATAAATTAATGACTTAGAAGTTGATTTAACTGAAATATTGTTCGAGTACTATTTATACAATCGATACTGGTAACACTGCGGTTCAATTTGCTGGCGGCATTGTGCTTTTTAACAAGATGGCGTCTCAAGTTATTTGATGTTTGTAATTGTGTGACTTAAACATTTTCCTTGTAATAAACTTATTTTATGTTATATTGGGAATACATTTGGACTCCTAATTTGCATGTCAATGTTATTTTTATTAGTTTCTTTTAGTTTTTTTCTTTTATCTGAAATTATATCATGAGTAATTACGAAGATGAGCAAAGCGAGGATGGTGAAATAGCGCGTAGTCCTGTTCATGATGAGATGGATTTCAGGTAATTCGTTTTATTCTAAACAGTAATTTATTTTTTAGGGCTTAATCATTAGTATTCCGAAAAGATAAATACTGTACTACTTCCTTGCTGTTAAAAACTACAAGTATGAAAACCCACGTTACACGGTTACGATGACTCGTCGAACTTTGTCTTCCTTATATATAAATTGTTTTGACTTTTACCAACACTTCATTGTAATTGTTAATTGTAAATCGAGTGTAAATAAATCGTTATTACTTTTTAGCTTATCCGACGAAGACCGTGAACCGCATGATTCATTAGTGATTAAGCCACCACAAGCAGTTATTCGGCCGTCACATCGGGATAAAAGAGGCCATAAGCGATCAGTTAAAGAAAGATACAAAGAAACTGTTAGAAAGGACAAAAAACATATGTACAGGTGAGAGAAGCAACATGTTGATTCAACATTTCATAATGTAGTTAATACCTGTTCTAAATCAAATCGTGGTTTCCGTAAGGACTATTTTTCACATTAAAATCATGATTTGTAACCTGGTATCATGATATTTTACATATTGGTTTACATATTTGTACATCTTTAATATAGAGAAGCAGAGATATGAGGTTTTGCTTTAAGATTTTTTTGTTTATTTTAAGTAAAATTAATATGTGCTTTATAATTTTAGTTATCATTTTCGCTTATAGGGATCGTGAAAAAGCTGAAAAGTCAAAGAGAGAGTTAACAAAACCTTTGGAAAGAGAGGATATACCTAAAGAGTATTATAGGGAAAAGCAGTACTATAGAGAGAAGGAAACATATCGAGAAAAAGACCCAAGAGAGAAGGAGACATATAGAGACAGAGAAGTACGAGATAAAGAGGTTTACAGAGAAAACCCATATAGGGAAAGAGAGCATTATAGAGAAAGAGAATTGTACAGGGAAAACATTTCCTTTAGAGATACTATGAGATCTAGGGAAACATACAGAGAAAAAGATACATATAAAGAAAAAGAAACTCAAAGAGAACGTGATATTTATATCAGTCGTGATAGACAATATAAGTATTCAGAAAGTGATAGAAAACGCTTAGAGCCAGATAGAATTGAATCTAGGTTAAGATTAATAGCTGATGAGGGTAGGGCAAATCATGCAAATCATAATAGTGAAAAAGAAAATAGAGATAAGACTTCGGGTGATAAAGAATTAGAAGATTTAAGAACTAGGTTACTAAGTAAACGTATATCAAAGGAGTTTGCCCAAGAGACAAAAAAACATCATGATTATAATAACGAAAAAGAGGCAAAATTGGAAAGACACACTATACTGGATAAGACACAACAAGAAAGAAGGAAGAGACTAATTGAAGCTGGTAAGGCGATATTTTATCTTAGTAATTGACTATTATGATTATTCAACAAAATTTAGGTGAAGCTATTTAGTCTTTATCCTACTATTTAGTCTGCTTCATTGGTCAAGTGCTTGCAAAAGTAACTTCCGACCTAAATATCCTGAGTTCAAATCTTGGGTTTGGTGCTATTGGATTTTTCTAACTAGAATTTCTAGTTAAAATTTTTACCAGTGGCTTGGAGTCTGGATTTATGCCCGGTGTATGGCAATAGGCTCATCACCTATTTCATGATAGTAAATGAACAGGGTAGAGACCCTGAGTGCCTTATTTGCGTTCACAAGTTTGTGTTTACTATTTTCATATTTATAGTTTTATTTTTTATTTCAGAACGGGAGATGGTAAAAAGGAAAACTGAGTCCAGAGGTGAGCTGGAGGCTAGGCGAGAGGAGAGGCGACGACGCGGCAAGAGAAGATCTGTAACCCCAGATGAAGTTGCTAATAAAAAAAATAAAACCAACCATTCTCCAAATTATGGGGAATCTGTTGTGACTGTCTCAGATGCCAGTGACATTGAGATGAAAAGTGAATCACCAAAATCAGAACCCGAAGAAGGTATTACTCATTAATGCAAATAATGCAATCAAAATTTTGTTTGTTAAGTATCAAGGTATTGGGCACTTATTGCTTTCTGTGTATACTGTAAGTCTCTGGCATGACAATTTATTAAAAATAACGTTTTTTTTTGTTTAATAATTTATTATGATGACCAGTAATATAATTTGTTGTATTATTTTCAGGAGAACACACAAATTCTGAAACAGAAGATGAAACATCAACTGATTCAGATTCTGATCTTGATTCAAAGACAGAAGAAGAAAATGGAGAAGTGGAGAAATCTCCAGTAAAAGAGAGAAAAGATCAGACTAATGAAAATGTTAAGTCTAGAGCAAATTCAAAATCCAAATCACCGACCCCTAAACTAGAAAACAAAAGTCCATTATCAGGTGAATCAAGAAGGTAAGCAATTTAGTTATAATGTTCATTTATATGAACTTTGCCCGTTTGAAAAATATTTCATTGCTAATAATTTTCAGATCACTGTCCAAATCCAAAAGCAGGAGTAGATCTCACTCTTTCTCACCACCACCTCCAGATGAAAACGGCAAAGTAACAGAAGAAGAAAAACCCAATGAAAATGATGAACAATCAAGACTAAGGGAAGAGGTTATAAATGCCTTACCACCTTATTATCCCGCCTTGCAGGTACGTTTTAAAAGATGTATTAATGTAATATTATCTTTTAATATGTAATATTATCTATAAGAATACAATTTTGAACCCAAAGTGAATTATTACGACCATATAAGGTTCATTTAACATATATTGACACAACAAAAGTAAGTTTCAAATCAAAGATTCAAATTTTCTATAGTGAATATTTGAAACCCATACTTTTTACTTTTATAAAGATATTAATGAATGTTATCTTATAGGGCTGTCGTTCTGTTGAGGAATTTCAATGTCTAAATAGAATTGAGGAGGGCACCTACGGAGTTGTTTACAGAGCTAGAGATAAAACAACTGAAGAAATTGTAGCGTTGAAACGTCTTAAAATGGAAAAGGAGAAGGAAGGATTCCCTATTACCTCCCTAAGGGAAATCAATACTTTACTTAAGGTAGGATCACAGTTTTTATTATCTTAATATTATAAGCTCCTTTGAGCCATTGTAATGCATCACTGCTCTGTTCTCAAAGGTATTCTGTTTCTTGTAATATTATTTTCATGTACTGCTTCTTTGGGCCTCGAACTTTGAAGCACTTGATGGCTCATGTGTCTGATTCTCTTAATTAATGCCATTTATTTTATTTCTACAGGCTCGGCACCTCTTTCCTCAAGAGGGTGGTAAGAGGTGTAACCCAATTGCAAGGGTTAACTACTTCGATACACGGGCGGGCCTAAGTATTATTTTGAAGGATTTTTTCAGGATGGAAATTCCATAGTGTTTTGATGTTCAACGAGAATAAATCCTCATTGAAAAGTCAGTTTCGAATTGTTCTCTGTAATGACTGAACACTGAAAGTTATTGAGATGGTGATACAATATTAGGAAACATCTTAAACATACGGGAAGAAAATTTTAATACCTTCAATTTGTCTACATCAGATTAAAGGTAAATATGAATAGTATAACTATAATCACGATTGAATGAACATTTAAAATGGGAAAAGCCTGGATAAAAATAGCATGACACAAATGTTATACTAAATGCAGTGTTTTAATTTGTAGGATATTCAAAATCGTAAAGTGAAAAACTGTAATACCATACTATGTATACATGTGATAGTAATTACCAGAATAAACCCTATTTAATTTAATTGTAACCATATTAATCTTATTTTTTATAAATCTAACTTGGATATTGCAATGTGACATTATCTTGACAATCATTTTGGCTTATATGGCTCTAGTTACTGTGTCTGTAGGATGTACATTTAACATACTTGTCACTATTTTAAGCTGATAGATTACTGATTGTAATGTGAATTATTTTACAATCAATTGTCCAATCTAATATGCTATAAAAAATAGGAAAATATAATATAAAAATTTTGGGTTTGACACAGAACAATGTGCACATATTCTGTTTACTGTGCTAAGATATGTAAAAAAGTTGAGAAAATCCCGAGCTTGTAATGTATTTTTATTAATAAAATAATAAACAGGAACTTCACTTATAAAAAATAAATACAGCATGGAATACAGTGTGTCCAATGTACCTACACTATAGTATATGTATATAGTAGTATGTTATATCTGAAAGATGTAATTGCCTAACCACCCACATGCAATATATCCTTAAAAACAGTAATAAAATTTAACCTCACGGCTGTAATCCCCGAAGAGGTAGACAGAGGAATGTAGTATACTCCCACATTTCACCAGTTACTTTTACATCCTAATATGGAATAGGTGGTGAGTTTATTGCCATAGAGCGGGCACTAATCCAGATTCCAAGCCACTATGAGAAATTCTGATCTTTACAAAAATCCAAGTACCTGGGATGTGAACCCAGAGGACCTCATGACCGGCAGTCGTGCTTGCAACCAACATGACTAACAAGGCAACATATATTAATTATGGAAATTAGACAAATTTCTTGACATAAAGCCAACAAAAAGTAATCTATGGTTGATAAAGCAATCCCTTTCATCTCCACCCATTGTGACTCTGAATTTTTATCCTATATATGGTTACAAGTTTTCTACCTATTTTTTTGCACACTATTATTGAAGCTTTGCTAGTACAAATACATTTATGAACTCAAATAAATATTTTTCTTTTTGATTGAAGGTTACTTTAAGATTTTGTGTATACACAAGGTAGTGATATCTTTCAGTCACAAAAATACAAGCATAAGGGGGGCAATAGATATAATAAAGAAGAAAACTTATGTACATATGAAGTCGATGGACATATTTATTTAAAAATAATGCCTTATGTGTTGTTATATAAGCACAGCAGATTATAAGGCCTTAGGCCTTCTCACTTCAACATTAGAACAATAAAAGTGTTGAAGCTTATGTGCTACAATATTGTAATTTTATTACCATAAATAATATCTTGAGACAACTCACACCCGACAATTTAGTTCAAAACTAGGCAAAATGTGTCCTCTAAACATTATTATGTAAATATCTAAACATGTAATTTATGTACATTATATTAAAAAAAAATCATGTGTTTTTAAAAATACTTCTGCTAGATGAAGATTAAACCTATAATACCCAATGCAAATGTCCGGGCCATTAACCACTGTACCAGCTGGGCAGTTGTAAACATATTATGATATATCAATGTATTTTAATACTGAGAGTTGTAATTAAATATATTTAGGAAATGACATACAGGTAAACATGAAATTACTACTGGCATGTTTGATTGTCCTAATTTATTTTTTATGTAAAATGAAATATACGATATTGATATAGTCTGTATGCATTTTGAAATAAGAATTAATAATGTGCCTTAATTTTTATTTAATTCAGGTGAAAAAAATATGTTCAATTTGAAGTACATAGTGACTGTCATGCAATGCCATGATTGTCAAAATGTGTCTATATAAAGATTTCGGGAATGTTGCCATCTGTTTGTCCTAAAATTGATTTTAGGACGCTTTCTGTTTCAGGCGGGCAGTGTTCGACGGCAGCATGTGGGTGCTTGCACACTTGGGCTCATCACTCACTTATCTTCTTGGAGCACGATATCAGATCCCATCACCTTTTGAGATTTATACATAGATACCGAATGAACATTGTGGAGTGTTTGAGACTTGCTTCTATTTTCTCATAAATAAACTTCCAGAATACCACATTGCAATATTAATTTAAAGTGTGGTGATGCTGTTTAAGTGCATAAGCGATAAGTTAGTGATGAATCTAAAACCTCGTTTATGGAGACGTGTCATGTGATTAATAAAGCTGAATGTTGGCTGTATAAACAGTTTCATACGTATTCATGAATATGAACTGACTTTTCTATACTATTTGATCATTAATTTACACAGGGCATGATGTACCTAATGGTATTATGTGTTTAGTAGCAATGTCTTTTAAAATGTAAATATTTGTATTGGTGCATTGTCTAAACAGGAAGGGCAAGCTTCAATGCTGACAGAATTAGAGCAAGTAAGCAACGTGCCAAGCAACACTACATGTGATGGGTCTCGAGACCTTCGCTGAGACTGGATATATGGATGATGCACAATACTTTATAATTTCATACTTCCAATCTGCATTCCTTTAAGATTCGGTTTCCATAAACGAGGCTTTTAAACAAGGCTCATTTTAATGTCTGTCCTTTTGTCTGTCTGTCCGTCTGTTGCCTGACATATTGACAGAACACATTACATGTTCAAGATTTTAATTGCTTTGATGACTAATGCATTGATGATGATGAGTGATTATATTCAAATGGTAAATTAAAAATATAGACCATGACTAATGAGTGTCAGTATTTTTAATGACTATGTACATCCAACAGAATGCAAGTTGTACTTTTATATTCAATCTGTTTTTGATTGAAATGTTTTAAAAGAATAATAACTTTAATTACTGGCTTTTCTAAGTATTGGATTCTGTTGCCTATTTCTTGACTTTCTATGATGGATTGTGTAAATAACAGATATGTGTTTTATATGTGTGATGTATATGAAATGAAGTATCATGTTTAGTGACGTGAACATTTTATGTAATTATTGTATACTTATGTGTCATGCTATACAAGTGAACCAGACAATAATGGGGTTTTCCAGTCATACTAATGTTAGTAGCCTACACCTAGTGACCTTACTCGAAACTAGCGGGTAACAGCAGATGATATGAATATTGTATCCCATCTCAATACTGTCCAGTGTTTGCAAGTAAGTGAAATAAAAAAAATGGCATTGCCTCTGATACCTTAACATGGATGAATTATTTATAAAAGAAAAACCGGTTTTTATATATATATTTCTTGCAATTTGCAATAAATTTTATTAAATATTTGTATCAAAATCACTTATTATATTTTATGTATTAACACTTATCTTTTTGATCATATTAATTTCATACATATGATTGAGGAGGGTCCAATGTTATATTTTTCAATAATACATGTTTCAGCTACTATGTGCGATTTGAAAGTTACCAAAGTGGCATATATATAAATATATTTTATTATGTAAAATTAAATTAAAAGTATACTTATAATTTGATGTTTTCCATCTTTGTGAGTTTGATTATTTAATTAAAACAGATTTTTTTAATTTATGTCGTGAGTAACTGTTAGAATATGTTGAAACAACTGAGTATGAGTCAATTCAATTGAAACAGATCTCGTACAGCGACCGTTTTGTGTAAGGTAATAAAAGCAAAAAGCTATTCACATCTTAAGTGAATAACTTTATGCTTTATCTGTAAAATATTAGGAAATCTGATCTTTGAAGTTACCATAAAGTTGCAACCGTTGTAAAAATATTTCTAATGAGTTTTGATCACTTTTAACACACAGGGACCAACTTATTATTAAGAACGACAACGTATTATTAAGTAGAAATCCTATTTTTCCGTGTATCTCAATTAAAACGTCACACGAGGGGCTATAACCTCAGCGTAAGCATGCTGCATGCTTTAGAATAAATTGTTTTAATGCTTTAAAAGGAAAACAGAAGTGTAGTTCATAATTGAGTTTACTTCAAATATTGATGAAACTGTTTTGAGACCAATTTATTGAGGTGAATGTAAGTGCTAAAAATATTCAGGTACTTTCTATTTTTTATATAGTCTATTGAAATTAGATTATTCTATTAAATAGTCTTTTTACCTGGAGTGTTAAACTATTCTGGTACTTTCTACTTAATGTATGTTTTACTAAAATCCAGATCAGCAGACAGTAAAATTTCTTCACTTGATTTTGTTATAATTACAGAATAGGTCAATAATAGTTGATGTATATAATAATCAACTTTTTATTTTTTGTCTTGAAGTTTCTCGCGAAATGTATGTGAAATTTATTGAGGTCCATAATACGACTGATTAATGTTACTCAGTTATATTATGGAAACTATAGGACTGTCCTTTTTCATTTCTAATTATCTTGTCAAGTGCTTGTGAAAAGTATTATGTTCATAATATGACAATAATTTTACTCAGTAACATTATGACAGTTTCATAACTATACTTTTATGCATCAAATTATTTGTCAATTGCTTTTGAAAAGTATCAATGTTATAACATGACTGAGTAATTTTACTTGTGTTGTGACATTTTCAAAACTTAGTTTCAGTAGCCCCCCTATTTACATGTCTCTGATTTCCAACATATCATCATGTGATTTCATCAAAAGAATATGTTAGTTGAGTTTAATTATGAATTATATAAATTCCTACCAGTATTTGTAACTTGAACTCAGCAAGCAATTCTTCCCATCTGATGCAATGTTAAGAATGGGAACATGTATAACAATACCCAAACATTTTTGAAACTTGTAAACCCATTAAACTCATTAAGGTACCTAGGTAAAACTATTGAAAATATTTTATATTCAAATAAATTCAAAATATATACTTAGTTGTGACATATGGTCTATAAAAACCATATTATCGTCCAGCCATCTAGTTTCTGGAAGACTGATTTTCCCTCAATTTTAAGGTGAATTATTATTTTCCTTGAGCTTTCACGAGTCGGTCTTTCAAAATCATTATTACAGACAGTGCGTCAACACAGTTCAAACAATGCAGTACCCTGACTTAACATGTATGTAATTCGTTGGTTAACAAATTTTAAGCGATTAAAACATCCACTAATAGAAATGACTGCTAAGGTTTTATTTTTATTGTTTTAGTTTAATCTATTTGTTTCCATTAATATTTTTTCATTAGAGGGCTTTTTTTAGTTTAAAAAATATTTATTGCATGTCATAAATCGGAGAGGCATGTTTAATTAAAATTTCTTTACTTTTGGCCATTTCAGTGCACAATGAGTACATTTAAATATTTCGGTGTTGTACATTTCCTCAAAAAGTTTTAACTTTTTACCTTATTCATTACTGAACGTCTTTTATGGTCATCTTTAATATAGGTATGTTTTAATATTTAATTTATTAATACGAATAGGATTAAATATTGTTTTTTTATAAGTTGTTATCGTACCACACAGCTTGCACAAAAAGAATCAGAAAATTTGAATTTAAAAACAGACTTATGTATTCAAATTTATTTGCTTTACTCTGAAGGTTAAGAGTTACATACAAATTGTGTAATCTGTGCTAAATTGGTGAACTGATATTACGTTTTGTTTATCGTGTGCCAATTTTTATTTATATTTTAAATATATAATTATTTTTAAGTACGAGATTGATATTGCGAACGGCTTTATGTCCATTTTCGTAATATCTTTTCTAACTACTATGATATTAAAAACCTGCTCGTCACCGAAATTAAAGTCACATATCTGAAGAAAAATTTTCACGTGCCATTGAAATGAGGGCTTAACTTTATAAGCTTAATATAAAAATTTTAACAAAATAAAAAGTGAGTTAGAACATGATTTTCATAGTGTCTAATGTATAACTTTTACATGAGTGTATATGTTTGTTATATATATAATATTGTTGTACAATATATTAGTGAACTGGTTTTATATAATCTTATATTATATGTATGCAAATTTACTTTTACAAAAATCTTGTATGTATCGTACTCTCTATTGTCTTTTGTTTTTAACATATCTTGCACATAGTAGCTGACAAATCTTAAATTATTATCATATTATTTTCAAGATTGGCTATTATTTTTAGTACTGTTTTAATTTTTTTATTGTACCTTCATGTTTATCTATATTAGTAATCTAAGGATCTCTAATATATATATTAACATTGACGGCTTTACGCCGACGATGCAATACTATTTGGTTGCACACAGACTGAGCAAACAGTAGCCACAGTTAAGAAAGACGATTGCATGAATAAAGGATTACAACTGAATGTAATCAATATCAAAGTGTTGGTGTGTGTAAGAGGGTAGTCGATAACTACTGCAAGGGTAGTGATACAGAATGTAGCGGTGGAGCAAGCGGAAGTTTTTGTATCGTACACAACTTTTATTAAAAGAATAGTGAGTGCTGAGAATAAAGAATTCTTCAAATTGTGTTGCCAAAGTGAGTCAGTGAACTCGGTTGGTCATACAAAACTTCGTGCTTACTCTAATACTACTGCACGGAAGTGAGAGTTGGGTATGTAAGAAAGCGGATGAAAATAGAGTAAACGCGGTCAAGGTGAGGTTATTACGCTGAACATACTTGACACTCGTCGACCGCGTCCGTAATACAGAGGTAAGGAAGATGCTTTGTGTAAAAGAGATTATTCGTGTAAGAATGAGAAAAGGAAAAGAAAATGCTCCGATGGTTGGGACATGTAGAGAAAATGGCTGATGAAGGAATGACATAAGAGATATACTGGATCAAATAGATTAAATAATGAATGGGGAGTTGGAAGTCTCGGGCAAAAGTCTCGGATAGTCTGGGACAAATATCTTTTCCGTAACCTTGGTAACGAACCTGGCGTGACGATATAATAATAATAATAATAATATGATAAATAATAAAAGTTAATGTATTGTTGCAAATATGCTTTGGACTCTCATACATTTATTTTTACCTGACATTCAAAAAGACAAGATTCATTTTATTGTATGACACATTCAACTTATCACGTATTAGTTGAATGTTTAGTAAAATGACCGTGAGGAGAATCGTATTGAAGCCGTGACTGACCGTCGGCGGCATATTACAGGGTGGCACGTTATCCTTGTTCGTTGCAGGGCCAGCATCCGAATATAGTGACGGTGCGTGAGATTGTAGTCGGCTCGAGCATGGACAAGATATTCATCGTCATGGACTACGTGGAGCACGACCTCAAGAGCCTCATGGAGACTATGAGAGGAAAGAAACAAGTGTTTCTTCCAGGTACCTACTATTTTTTGTTTTCCACTGCCATTAATAATTGTAACTGGTCATTGTATCGATCGTTTCATGCTTTTAAAATTGTACTAATGATAGTCAATGTAAATATTTTACATTGGTATTATATTTTTGAATAAAGAGCCATGTATTCATTGAACATTTTTGGTAATTTTATAAATCTTATTGTAATTCTTTTATAACCCAAATTGTTTTTTTACAGGGGAAGTGAAGTGTCTAATGACGCAGTTGCTGAAAGCCGTGCACCATCTTCACGATAATTGGATATTGCACCGGGACCTCAAGACTAGTAATTTGCTGCTGTCGCACAAGGGAATATTAAAGGTAAACAACTCAATAGAGCACTCGTACATTGCATAGTCTGGCTGTTGAATGTATAATGTATGAATATATATATGAATGAATGTATGTATAATAATATATGAATATTTAAAGGTAGTTACTGTATTATATTGTAATATGTACCTTTGCAAGGAAACAAATGTTTGTAAAAAAGTCAATTTGTTTACGTTATCAGGTGGGAGATTTTGGCCTAGCCAGAGAGTACGGGTCGCCGCTCCGTCAGTACACTCCGATCGTGGTCACCCTGTGGTATCGGGCCCCGGAGCTGCTGCTGTGCTGCAAGGAGTACTCCACTCCCATCGACATGTGGAGCGTGGGGTGCATCTTTGCGGAGTTCATCACCATGAATCCTCTATTTCCGGGAAAGTCTGAAGTAGATCAGTTGAATCGAATATTTAAGGCAAGTTTGCTTCAAATATTAATATACAAATCTTAATATATACCTAATTTTCGATTGTTGTACTAGAATGTCTATTTATGTTCAGGATTTGGGCACTCCTTCAGAAGCACTATGGCCTGGCTACAACGAGTTACCTGCCGTACAGAAGATGACGTTCGCCGAACATCCACCCGGTGGCCTGCGCCAACGGATAGGATCCGACCTGCTCTCCGAAACGGGCATTTCACTGTTACAAGGGTTCCTCACTTACAACCCAGAGAAGAGGCTCACCGCCGACGGCGCTTTAGATCATGCGTATTTCAAAGTGAGTACACGATTACGTGAAGGTCTTGTTTGTTGTAATGATTATAAGTCTTACCGTAGGTTAGATTTGGATTTGTAGGGAAGCAGCGAATAACAGATACGGGATGTAACTTGCAGGAGCAGCCGGTGGCGATCGACCCGGCTATGTTCCCCACGTGGCCCGCCAAGTCGGAGGGCAACCGGCGCACCACGCACAGCCCGCGCCCGCCGGCCGGCGGCGCCGCCTACGCGCAGTACGCGCGCGGCGACTCCGTCGAGTCCTTCGGCTTCCACGTGCAGCAGCGCTCCGTCAACGTCGCGCCGGGCTTCTCGCTTAAGTTTTGAATCCCTCGGATTCGATGTTAAGTAAATACGCATGGAGATACGTTTGTTTTAATGTCCTTCGCTGCTCCGGATGTACTTTTTTAACTCGAGGTCAGTTTAACTAAGCTGTGTCTGTTAATGTATTTCGGGTATCATGTGTTTAACTTTAGATTTTTGCAATACAACAGTGTACATATAAATTGACTTCGCCATGTGACATTTAAGATTATAAGATTTGACCCCATTTCAATGACAGCACTTGTAAATATAATGTATAATTGTCAGTAGTAGTAAAACGGTGCAAACATGTTGCGAAATGGAAAGATAACTGCCATCTTGATTTTAGGCGTAATGTGGGACGTTTGATAAATATCTTAGCTCTAATTAGAGTAAGGAAGCCTGCCTTTACATGTACAAGTACTTAGTGGTATTTTTACTTTTAATAGATCAAGAAATATAGTATAAATAGTGTAAACAAACTAAATATCTAGCTAAAGAATTTTAATAAAAACGTAAGTCTGTCGCATACCACATTGGTCATGAGTTTAACTGTACTGCTGTGATGATATTTAACTTATT
>DVOY01000168.1:0-13596 GCA_018237585.1 Apyrrothrix maculosa | reverse complement strand
CAAATGGTTCGGAATTTTTATGCAAACCGCACATTCCGCGGGCGCCGACGGACCAATAGCTCTTATACGGATTCCAGCACGTCGCATTCGATTCCTGAATAATTGCTTTGATTTAAAACCCCAACGAAGCCCATCGGATTATACACTAGACACCGGGAATTTGCATTTGTGCGAAGGAATGTAATTCAAAAGGACTAAAGCAAATACTTGATGGTAATAGAAAATGCATGCCATTATACAGTATCTATTGGGAATTTATACTGAACTTTTTGTCACTGGATGTGACTGGTCTGTTAGTCCAATGGTTAGTAAAACGACTCTGAAGTTTAGCCTTGGGTTGTGGGTTCGAGTCCCACTGACAGAATGTATTTGTGTGATGAACAGGAGAATTTAAGAAAATGATGTATGTAAATGTGTGTTTATAATTTATATGCATTTGTTAATTAAATTACTATCCGTCTGAATACTATAGCACAGGTTCCTTCCAGATGGCTAGCGGATGCTTGTAAAACACGTGTTGCTAAACGGATCATCCCGAAAATCCATCGTGACTTAAGCTGCTACATTAATGTATAGTCATGTGTAGAAACATTTAACAGTAAAATATTATTATAATTATCGTTTTATTGTTGAATATATGATTCGATACTTCTGGTACAAATGTTCAATGACGTTTCAGGAACAGAAGTATTTAATCCTGTACAGACGCCAAAGTATCTGATCTCCACTAACATAAATGGTACCAGATGTCATGTCATGCCTATTTTCCTCTTAATTAACATGAATGGAATTGCGAATTAAATAATGATTTGACCTATAAAATCCGAGTCATGGACCCCTAGTCTAGGGTCGTCAATTGAGGCGATTAGACATCCGGCCGTAGTGAGGGGAACGGCTCGATGATTTCAAATGAGTGGACGTAGTAGTCCAGTTCAAGTAGCCGGGAGTCGGGCGTGAGGAGACGTTGAGATATGTTCATTTGTTTCATTCACGTAACATGTTCTTAGGCATGTCACTACCCGCCGTTAATGGTTTTATTCGCAATAAATCGATGGTATTTAGTTTTTCACGGGATTTGTAAACCTTGCAACCGGCCCCTAACTAAGAAAGATTATTATTGGTTAATGAAATTATACCAGAAAGTTTATGAAAAATTCATTTATGTTTTGACAAAAAACTGTATTATTATCAAATTTGATATGGATTGGATTTTCAAATGGATTTGAGGAATGTAATAATGGATGAAGAGATGGCTGTTACGTATTTTACATATATATTTAGCAGGTCCAGTTGGTTTACGGGATATATATATCCGTCTATGAAACGGCCGTGGTCTTAGTAATTTAAGGAATATTTTTGTACATGGATAAAACCTGAAATTCTTAAAAGCCAGCAATAAAATGTGACATGCGATAAACGAGGACATTTTCGTGCATTTATTGCGTAGAGATATGAGACTGCCGTGGTGCGGGGATATAATTCAATTTAATATCTTATATTTATTATTTTATGTCTTGTGAAGTTGGAAAGTGTTCTTATGTTTGTAATTTTAGGTACTTATTTAAATTAAACTATTCATAATTATACTTTTCTTTTCGAGTATGAACATCCTGCGTCATTGTTTTTATTACTAATTAGTATGAAATATTACAAAAAGTCTGTTTCTTTTTCACCTTACCGTGCAACATCTCGACAAACTTCTTTCTGAGGCGTTTCTGGAGCATTGTAGAGCTTTTGAAATGGACAAGAAGAGAGCTTTTCAAGACTGACGGTACAATGGAAATTTCTTGTGATACATAGTCAAATAAAAATCATAACTTTTATTTGTAAACAAACGTGACGCCGCGTTAAAAGCCTAAGGCTTCCTTATGGAAATTAGCGCCCCCATAAATCAGGTCTGGCAGGTTTTTCATTTACCGCCTGCCCGCCCTCACGGCTACGTGTCATCG
This sequence comes from Apyrrothrix maculosa, assembly GCA_018237585.1. NCBI lineage: Eukaryota > Metazoa > Arthropoda > Insecta > Lepidoptera > Hesperiidae > Apyrrothrix > Apyrrothrix maculosa. Next base: position 11,647 of record DVOY01000168.1, on the reverse strand, counting down.
TCTCTATAATGTTGCGGTAATATAATACGATATACGCACCACCATATAAATTGTACATAAATATATGTCTACCCTCAGTAATCGCATTGAACGATAATAGTTTGTATAAGTCTTATGTTTTCTATTTCATTTTATACAAATAGCGCTGATGTAAGAGATGAATCTGAAGTTACTCACCAGAGTACTGGCCTATCCTAAGATATTTATGGATACATTTGATCGCCTAAACCAACGCCGCTTAGGTCAAAGGATTATGTTATGGTTCTGTTCAACCTCACATTTAATGTCCATAGGGAAAACGCGCTTACTGAACTGGAACTTGTTACCCGCTCCTATTCCTTATCCTTAATTTGGACAGACCTTTAGAAGCTCACTACCCTCGTACACTAAAGGTAACTAAAGCTATAAAGGCTCGCAGAGGTAATGGCAGAGACGACCATCTTTTTACGGACCACAGTAGTAGACGTATACCGGCTGAAAAGGCTGAAAACCCGCAAGAGAATGATCAGTATCTTTGTATTATCCGAGTACAGCAGTGGACGCCATAGAGGCACAAATCCAGCCGTACGACTACGTAAGCTTTTAATATGATCGGAGCTCGCACGACTCTAACGGGACTTGTGTCGAGATTTTTTCCCGGTCGAGTAATACATCTACATTCGTGTTTGCACGCCACCCCGGTGCATCGTCCCAGTAAGCCAGTGACGGAAGTTATGTAAATGCACGTCGTATCCTCTAACCGCGAAACAAACGTTTGTCGTGATTTATGTTGCCTCCCTGACGTTATAAGGAAAGCACTTTTCATACGGAATGAAAAATGTTGGAACTTGGAGGAAATTTAAGGAAATGATGATATTCACGCGGTATTACCTCGAGAATTTGTTGTTAGTGTAAGGTTGTAACGTAATTTGTTGAGTCTCACTGAACACTCCAGTAAAGATGAATTGTAAAACTGCGTAATATCCAACCGTGAAATCGACGTAGTGTGGTAATATGTATGGAGATTGATCTTGAATTTTGCGTGGTCTAAAGGAAGTTGTCTGATTCACCGTAAACATGTCTCTGGACAAAATTACCGAACCTCCTCATCTCCTGCCGTATCTTAAAATTTATATTATTTTTTGTGTGAAGAATGCAACAAATGGGCATCTCCGTCACTATAAGGTACGTGATTAACGTGTCTAGGAACATTTGGAATCCATCTCGAACTATAACCATGGGTAGACGACTTACTGTTCAATTAGTATTGTGTAAGTTAGGATAGGAGTAATTGGTTTGGTGAGAGACACGTTGTCATTCTTTAGGACAAACAATGAAACGGTAGCCTTAATCTATTTTTTTTATCTTATTTATTATCACACCAACAGCAAACACACAATACATTATAAGTCGTTTTTTACTTGTAATTAACAGGCAGATGTGCAGGCCGTTTACAGGTGTGAATAACTTTGGTAACCAAATACTTAGTTACAATTTCCTAACGCTATTTCTTAATCTACCCGTAAAAACCTTTGAGACAGAAACACAATTGTGTCAATAACAATCGCTTCAGGGCAGAAATAGGTACGAAAAGCGGTGGTACTTCTCGATCAAAGAGTACCTATACTCGAACAAAAAGTATACATGGTCCACCACCAAGAATATTATGAAGTCCTGTACGGCATTAAGGCTTACATATTTTTATAGAAAATATATAAGCGTTAATTTTATTAATTAACTGATGAAACAACGGAGTGTACTACACTTCTCTGCCTACCTCGTCGGTGATTACAGGCGTGATGTTACGTTTATTAGATCGTTGTTTATTAGACCATTTGGCACGTATGGCATCATATGACACACACATTTATTTGTCAGCAACAATACCATATGTATCTATTGTGTTCTCGTTTGTCATATTCTGTGATTATCAGATGATTCTAATGGAATGTCATGTGGTCCTTTGATGTTATAGTTAAATGAAAATAAATTTATTATTAACAAAAACATCACAGAGAGATCATGGGCGGTACAGATCTTTCTGTTATAATGGAAAAAACTACAGTACTCGAGGCGTATTTAAGTTAGTCTCTTGGCGATTGTCCAAATGGCGTCGTTGTTAACAAATAAGTATGGCCGTCGCTTCTGGAAATTGCTCTCACTTCACTCGCATCCCCAAGGAATTTGGATAATTGTACGCCTTTACGCTACCGCTAACTGAAACTAGCATTTTGCGCAATGGAAAAAACCTACATCGCATTTAAAACAAATACAAAATGGAATGGAATTAACTCGTATCACAGGTTCTTATTGTTTTAATAAAGTTTTAAAAGCGAGTATACAAAAACTTTATTTTAGATAGAATACAATACTCGCTAGCAGCGATGACCACAGAGTACATACTCGTAGACAGTTGCTAAAGCGCAGACATAGACAGTACTAACAAAGATCAGCACAGATTATATAGTGTAAATTTAATTTCAACATTGATGCATAGAGATTCGTGTTACATTTAGATTTTTTGATGGCTACCATCCTCATATCGATATAATTAGATTATCATTAGTTTTTGGTCAGAATCCATATTAATAATAATGTTAAAATTTACTCGCTTACTACCTTCACTGTGGTCTTAACCTTATTTCATTATCAGTATCCAGCACGTTCCAGAGCTCAACGCCGCTCAACTTAGGCGTTACGTTGAGCTTAAGAAATTTTCCCATTATGTTCCATCAAATATGTATGTATAACAAACTAACTATACACGCGTTGGTGTAGTCGTCGAGTTTCCTAAACGTTTGGTCCCAGTAGTTCAATCAAGGTTCATTTTAGCGTAGCCTTAAAATTTTCCAAACCGTTGATCCCATTTGTTAATGTGTAATTGATTTCATTTTATAGCATTGAAGTTGAATAGTTCGTCATCTCATCGTCGACTGCTCCGACTGCAAAAACAATACACTTAAAGCTACTGTTACCAATGTAGGATTTGGATAGTAAAATAAAAAGTAGATTTTGTAAAATAGATTTAAGTATTCAATCAGGGATCGTATAGTGGTTTAGAATTCAGCCTTCCAATCCGGGAGACGTGGTTTCAAATCATGGCGGGTACCTCTATACAGAAAAATGTGCGTTTTAAGATTAAATATCACTGGCTGTAACGGTGAAGGAAAACGCCGCGAAGAATTTGCACTACTTAGAGTGTTCCGTAATGCTCTCTAAGGCGTGTGATGTCTGCTATCCCACACTTGGCATGTGGTGTATACATTTCCTTAACACTTTTCTTCCACTCGCAGTGTTTTAAGCTTAATAGAACACTTTTTCATAGGCACATCGAGGTTGCGTCAGATCTGGTTAGACCAACGCTTTGCGATTTTTCCTTTCAGTCGCTTGCCATTCTAACCGTTCTAATGAGCCGTTCTATTTTGTCAGCAGTTCTGCGTGCGATATGGCTAAATGATTATAGTATTCGTATCAGACAAATGTAGGATAGGTATATTCGCAGATTGTGTGTAAGCCCTTTTTATATCAATACATTAGCCTGTGGTACTGTCCATGGGTTGCTTATTAAGCAACGCCAAATTCATCATTACTTTGAGGGTCCACGCATCGAATCCATATACTCGTAAGAATATAGGGAAATAGCGATACGATAAGGTTATGACAACTAGGCACCTTTGATAAGGTTATGACAACTAAATTTAAAATACATACGGCGGTTGCTTCGGCGTCCTTACTGCCTTCAAATATTTGAATGATATACCTGATATAAAAATACGTATTGACAGTGCAGTTTAAAATTATCCCTGGCTTGAGAATCGCAGGCTTTCAGCGCATAAACAGACCGAGTAGTTCGCATTGATGCTGTTAATTAAGATGTTTGCTCAAAACTGACTGCTCCTAGTTCATCTGCAACTCAATTATCTGCTTAGTTGAATGCTATTTAGCTGATTAGAGACAAACGGGGTGACTGCTAACTAAATAGTTGAGCCACTGCAAATCATTGTTACCTGAACATTTGAGTGAAGTTTGAATTTGTAAGAAAAAACGTTAATTGTAGAACGTAGAACACTGAGTTAAATAATTAGTGTTGGTTTTAATCAATAAGTATTTATCGTGTTAAAGCCTTGCTATGTACACTCGCGATGTTCTATCGTAGGCGGTCAATGAACATATGCGTAGCGCAGACGATGACATACCATCATGACATGACATAGCATGACCTTGGGGCACCCCGACTACCCTGTAAACCGCAAGTGTGAAAGTGCTCTAATTTAATATTAACAACACACTTCGCGTTTACTAGCAAAGTTACGCCTTAACATATTGTATCTTAGAAACTTACTTTATTCCCTATATCGATAGATTTAGCGAAATGTACATTATCGGTTGTCTAACCGCTGGATTAACTTTGCGTAGCTTAATCAGTAATTAATTAATCAGACCGCATCGAATCGATTCATTAGCCTAATTGAATACATTGATTGCGGGACCACCAAACTGAATTGAATATTCCATTTGTGTCACCAAATGTAAAGTTTAAAGGACCTTCATCTCAATTCACACCGAAATAAAACGTCTAAAGTTTTCTAGTTAAAAATTTAAAAGAGAAAACATGTAATGAAGGCAACCATTAACTCATTTTGTGAAGAAAAAAAATCAATTAAAAATTTATCAGGAATGCTAAATGTTAATTAAATGGTGATTATGTATAACTAATTACAGTATATTTACATAAAACTTGTTTTTGTTTCAGGTATACCTAATGACAGAATGAAAGTTGACGAACGACTCCAAGAAAGACCCTGAGTGTGTATTATAAATGTAGAATAAGTTTTTTGTTTCTAAATTATCAACTACTAAAATTATAGATACTGATTATAGACGAAATCAGATTTTTAAGCTTCTCTGACGATGAAAGCAAGACCATAACGAGGCCTAAACGTTTTAGAGTTCCTCATATTCTCGTTGATATATTGAAAAAAGGGTTTAAATCTTTGTCCTCTACAATTTGATAGATCTATAGTCATTGTACCCTGTTTTTAATGAAACAACTCTTTTAAAATGTACTCGTTTTGAAGGAATAATTTTTAAATGTGTTCAACCTGGCCCAAATATTTGTATTATTATTATGTTCAAGCCAAGTAAATTAGTAGTAGTTTTAAGTGCCAAAAACTGCCTTTAATTATTGGTACCCTTTTTTAAAATTGGTCCTCCTTTTAATTATTGGTTTACTATTTTAATTATGGATCCTCTTTTTAAAGTGTCGGTGTGATTTTATTATTATTGGTCTACGGTCTATTTCTATAGGGGTCAAAGTTTCGAATGTATTAAAAACGTCCAGACCCAAATGTTGGGTAAATATTGTGTCATCATCATCATCCTTTATAATTCCACTGCTAGACCTATGCTTACCCTGAGGGGTTTTTACCATTAACCTCATGCCGGACATGCAGGTCGGGAATCGCAGAACACGCCTAAGAAGTAGTCCGAGAGCACCCTATGCTGCTCTCTAGGGAAGTAAGTTGCCTGCCTAGTCGTATGTAGGGAGACAGCGCTATACCGCGATCTGTCTACACCGAGGTTAGTCTCCTCTTACGACACCCGGGTATCCTGGCATGTTTCTGGGATGAGCGAAAAAAGAATACGTCCTGGGATGTATTCTTTATTCGCTTTGGCACGAAGTGTATATGGAGAATACAGTGTACTAGTAGTGGGCAAATCGACCTTTTGGTATGAAGAAGTCCAATTGTGAATATTGTAAATAATAAAAAAAGTAATAATTTTATAATCTGAACGGTCAATTCTTATAGATTTGTGCCCCACCATTAAAATATTTCAATAGTACCAAATGTATTTTGTTTAAAAAAAAGAATCAATCATTATAAAAGTCGGCGATTTCGACATAGAAGGTTTTTGTAAAATAAAAAGCACCATTGAAATATATGCCGTTGAAAAGATACCAACTTATGACATAATAGCATCAGTCAGTAACAAAATGTCCTAAAATTAAAGACGTTCTCGTATTTGAAAAGAATATAGAAAAATTTTCCTCCTTTTTTTGAACATTATGAGTTAATGTCTGCCTACTTCTTCGGGGAAAATACAGGCGTAGTGTTAACCAAGTTAATTAACTAAGTATGTTTACAATGTTCAAGAATGTTCTGAAATGGTACTCTGGTTTGTAGGTTGCATAGAGAAGGTAATAACAGTTTAAATTAATGTTCTTGTTCTTGTAACCGAGTAGCTTTGATAGGTTGCATTGTGTTTGCGCATCGTATCTCCGCGGACGGGGACGAATGGCCCGCCGCTGCCAGCACCTGTTGACGCGGAGATATCGTCCATTCCCAGGTGTAAACAGCTCCATTTGATACTCTACTCGGAATAATGTTTCAGTTCTAACAGCCAGAGCTTTATTTCTCATTTTGACATCTCCGAAATCCTTTATGGTTAAATAATGTGGTTTGTTAATTCCTAGAGATGCATGTAAGTTATCTTGCTCAATGTAATCCAAGAGGGTAAATTTTACTTTTTCTCTTTTCCTTTTAAACAAACATTGCCCATTGTATGAGTGTGGACAAAACGGTACAACCCCACATCAGCGCCAAATGTCGTTTAATTAAAAGGCTTTGAGTCAACTTACAGCAGAGCGGTACGTGTTACACTTCTAAATATGTTGGCCATAGCATTGGTTCTTATAAGAGCGTTTTGTTACGTGGTATTCCATATACCAAAACACTTGAGGGTGAAAGGGGGTGTACCGATTAGAGCAAAAGTGAGGACTACTTGCGCCTTGTTATCATTTAAGTACTAAATGATTTCGTTATTTATGAACGAAACTGTATTATATTAAACAAAAGTTTCTTTAAGGAGGCGAATAAATCTAAGACATCGTGGACTCTTACGTGTAAACAATTTTAATGTGATACTCAACTAGAACGGTTGTCTATTGGGAGCGGTCTGCTAATTGCTGTGCAAACTTTGTTTGAGGATCGGCGAACAAGCTCGAAGAAGACATACCTTTAATAGGATTAGAACTACAAATTATTGGATCAAGTATCTATACCCAAGAGACGTGGCGATTTAATGATTTTTTATAACCCAGACTTAGCCCAATTCTGAAATTGGCTGAAACCTAACACGCCAGACGCGCTCGACGAAGTTGGAAAGGGTTAACAGATGACAATTAGAAAATTTATACCGCGTATATAAGAATCTACGGTACGAATAGAAATAACCATCGCGGCGTTTCCAAAAGCTGGTAATAAAATAAATGTTGAGTCACTGAAAGTAGATGAGAATATATGAAATGTTAGAGATGGTGATAAAAATGAATTATAGGACGATCTGCTTCGTATAAATGCTTTTGATAAGTACGGTACGGTAACTTATTAGCTTATGAATTTTTTTTACATATTTGCTTTTTGGAGAGAAATTTGGATTTAACACGTGATTGTCGATGTACCCTCTTTAGACACTATTAGACACAATATTTACTCGAATTGTAAGAAAATGTAAGACCATAGTTCGCAACGCGGGCCAAAAGGGGAATTGGTAGACTTAACATTTGATAGAGAATGTTATGGAGAGCTATAAAAGTGTAGTAAGTTTCGACATTTTCCTTCGATGTTTTCCTACCCTTTATAGCAGGGGATCTTAAAAACGCACTTTAGACTTTGAAGTCATTCAAGATATATTCTGAGGAACCCAAACCGATGGGGAAGGATGCAATCTACAACATAAGGCTATCACGGTTTTTGTAAGTAATTAACTAAATATACCGAAATATTTAAGACAACCTAGTTGGTCGTGTGGGCTGCAATTGTGACTGCCGATCTAGAGGTCCTCGGTTCAAATCCCGGGTCGGATATTATTTGATTTTTCGTGTTAGAATTTCTAGCTCAGACTCTGGATTTGTGTTCGGTGTATGGCAATAGACTCACCACTTATGCCATAATTGAAAGTAAACGCAACTGATGAAACGTGGTTGTGTACTACATTCCTCTGCCTACCTCTTCGGGGATAACAGACTTGATTTTAGGTTTTTTTAAAACGTAAAATCATAAGCCACCGATGTGGTGTAACTCTTTCAATGAATAAACAGCCTCCGAGAATTAGGTTTATTCTTAAGGAAACAATTTTTTTCTGACACTACTGACTACTAAGAAGAGTAATTGGTATGGTTAAAATAATATTGCTTTTTTAATGAACTTTGATTTCTCAAGTCGTTAAATCTTGTAATGATTTTCAATATTAATTTGTTATCATAAATATAATGTTACGTACATTATATTGAAAAACACAATTACTGCAAAATCACTGTACAAATCTTTTTATTGAGCAATGTGGTTTACAGTTACATTTAAAAAAACGCACATTATAAGCATTTTTTACGCGCTGTGATGAAAGTGTAGACGAAATAAATTGACTTGAAAAATAATTCTGCGCTGTACAACGCATAATGGAAGTCACGAGAGTACCTTTCACTTTTTCAGTCATATGATTCTGAAACTGGTTTACGTAGCGTTGATATCACTGCGTTACTTTCCACGGCTCGGCGGAGTCATTCCTACTTTGCATTCGCGGTTACATTGTTAATTCTTTCTATATGAATAAATGTATGAGACAGACAGCACGGTCAGCGTTTCTAGATGGTGTGACCGGTAAGACAATTTTCAGCAAACATTGATCCTGCAGTGGGTTAAGTAGTCAACAATCGTACGACTGGCATTTCCGAGAGGTTTAACAATTTAAAAATCTGTTTACACAAGTTATATAGGCTAGAAGTCTTCTAGAACTAAATTTTACATCAGTGTTACTTCGATCGCAATCCAACAAAAAGTACAGAAACACAAGTAAAAACAGAGAAAGTTATACATACTCACTAAATGATTCTAACTGTGTTTCATGATTTACACAGGAACACATTTAATGACTTGTCCTCAGCGTGATCTTTGTGTTTTAGGCCCACCAGTGCTTCACGCATAAATAATACAGTCGTTCATTTGTTTATATTGATCCTATGTCGCTTTACAACGTTCAAACAACTTTGATACATCGCAACGAGTCGTCAGCGTGACGATTGTCGGACTGGACGTGACCTCCGCGAGATCCCGCGGATCACAGCCTCTGCACAACCTATCTTACTTTGTTTATTTCGCTTAAGAGTTTGTGCGACTGTGTATTGCGAAATTCAATGATCGGAACTACTAACATCTCATACAAGTGCAGCAAGTATTGGATTGTTTTAAGTTAAACCTTGTTGCTACTTATACAATGGTTTTCGAAATTCTTGCATCTATGTACATCCAATAAAATGTTACATCCACGCTTGCAATTCGCGAAGAGGTAGGCACAGGAGTGTAGTACACTCCCGTATTTCACCAGTTACGTTTACGTCCCATTATAGAATTGGTGGTAAGTGTATTGCCTCACACCGGACACAAATACATAGCCACTGCAAAAAATTTGTACTAGATAATCTAAGTTAGAAAAATCCAATAGTACCCGATCCGAGATTTGAACCCAGGATCTCTCAATCGGCAGTCGCGCTTGCAACCAACACGACCAACGAGGCATGTAAATCAATCAATATCGCCAAATATGCCAAATAAAATGTACATTTGCTTCATAATGGTGGCTGATTTCGGTACGACTAGGCACGATTAATTCCACAGCTGCCTACGGGCAGCAACGTGAGCGCTGCGAAAAGTCACGCTCTGCGATATCCAACCCGCGTGCCCACTGTGGGTATTATGGGAAAAGGCCCTTGTCTAGCAGTAGGCTTAGACAGTTTGATGATGATAATAAAATAGTTTTTATCTTTGTTTATCTATATTAAATAAAGAAACTTTACTGGACTGATGAATTGTATAAGTTATTTTATGACATACTTGAGTGACTGTCCCAAGTGAAACATCTTTTTCAATATTAAAGTACTCATACTAAATTGTTGTTTGATGTTTTTATTGCAATAATAACTCTGGCGAGTCGACGTGTGGAATATGACCGTTGACAGGCAGTGAATAAGTAAAACGAGAAAATATTATTCATTTAAGCAATATTACTATTTTTATAACGTTCAGTAGAGAAGCGTTAGACGCTTGCGACCCTGAGGTCAAGCAGGTTTTTGAATAAATATCAAGGCCGCCTGGGTGTTTCTGGCCACACATTCTGCTTAGCCTATTAGCCGTGTAAGGAATGAATACTGTCAGCGTCTTCGAAACACCAAAACTCATATTTCATTTTTGTATATTTTTAATTTTATCTTTATTTTATAAATATAACATAATAAAACATGACGCCTGTATCTCCCCGAAGGTGTAGTCAGAAAAGTGACGTACACTGTGATGACTCATCAGTTATTATAATATATGTATTTAGAAATACATAGCTAATATTCAAAAGTAAAGTAAATATATCTACAGTACATATGTTAAGGCTATGCTGTAAGAACGGAATATGCAAAAATACTTTTGACACCCCTAAACGTCTGTTACAAGTGCTAGGTCAAGGGCTCTAACGTGAAAACTACTCAAATGGTACATTATGCATATAAGGTCCTCAGAAAGGACAATGGTACTTGAATAGAAAGTGATTTAGAGTCCTTCTTGTCTAAAAATGACATCTCATCAATATACTTTTTTCTCTTACAACATTATAAAACTAAAGTAAATATTTATACAGATAATATTTTACTCAATACTAGAGTATATAGTTTATTATTTTCTGTTTGTAACATTTCATGTGTAAACTACAACAGAATAGTTAGACAACGCAACTGAAACTCAACTTTACTTTTACAGTCATTATCGAGGGATTAAATATTCCGCCCTCACCTGTTAGTTGCCACAGTCTCTTGTTTTTGAAACGAACGTACAAGTCTTAATGTTGGAATAACCCGCGATCCATTTAGCATATAGGTTAGTCAACCGGTCTGCCGTGCAGGTGTGGGTTCGACCCCGACCGGGCTGATGTTTAAATGATACATTGAAATATCAATTTCGTATCTTGCGTATTTTTGTATTTGCGTATTTTTGTGTATTTAGTATTTGTACATGATTCTATGACGTCTACAATACAGAGATATCTAATGTGAAGCGTGAATATAATTTTTATTCATTTTGCGATCACATTAAGTTCTCAAAATAACCTTTAATTGTTATTTGTAACTGTGAAATAGTTACACTAAATGGCAATATTATGGCATATGGCAATATTAACCACTATATTTTTTCTACTATTGCTAAGAAAAAATATAATAATATTTCCCAATAGAACTACATGCACACTTATATAAGAAGGTATAAAACACTCATATTAGTTTAGGAACGGAAACAATAATACGATAGACAATGATGTTGGAATGACATTTAGTACGTGAGTTGTGCGGACTAAGTTTTAATTAGTTTCGTAGTTCGCAATTCCACTACCCAGTTGTTGTAAACTAGCAGAAATAAAATTGTTTTATATTGCCTTTATGATGAAAGAGGGATTATTATTTTATTTATTTTTTTATTTATTATTATTTATTTATTTATTATTTTATTTATTATTATTTATTTATTTATTACTTTTTTATTTATTTATTGAACATAAAACATTAGTTCACAATTTCAAAAGTACGTAAATGGCTGCGTCACAGTTTTTTCCTTTAACTATAGCAGTCGTT